>WBNH01007123.1:37416-60359 GCA_013401255.1 Urocolius indicus
CCATCCCTCCCTCCCTGCCTCCGTCCGTGCCCCGCAGCCGCTGTCCCGCGCCGGGGCCGCCCCGCGCCGCCCTCACCGCCGCCGCCGCCGCCGCCAGGCCCAGCGCACCCACGGCGGGAAACCGGAACTTCCGCCTTCACACCCTCCCCCTCCCGTCTCCCGCCGCGCCGCGGGGCACGCTGGGAAGCGGAGTCCGCCCGCCGGAATCCGCCAGCGCGGGGTATGGCGGGAGCGGTAGCGTGGCGGCGGGGGGGCGGGACTACGCTTCCCAGCATACCCTGCGGCGCGGCCGCGGCACGCCGGGAGTTGTAGTCGCGGAGTGGTGCCGGCGGCGGCGGCGGCGGGTTGGCGGCGGCGGCGGCGGGGAGAGGGCGGCGCCTACAGCTCCCAGCGGCCCGCGCGGGTGGGTGCGGCGGGGCGGTCTCCCGGGGCGGGCGCCGCGATGCCGGAGCTGCCGGAGCCGCCGGGGCCGGGGGCAGGGGCAGGGCGGCAGGAACCCGCCCGCCGCCGCGCGTAGGCCGGGACCCAGGGGCCGGGAGCCGGGGGCTGCCCCTGCCGCAGCCTCAGCCTCAGCCTCAGCCGCTGCTCCGGCGTCCGCGGCAGTGGAGGAGCCGCCAAGGTCGGTCGGTTCCGTGCGCGTTGTCCTTCGGCCGTGCGGGGAGACGCCGGGCCCGGGCGGGCAGCGGCCGTGACGGCCCCGCGCTGGCTCCGGGGGGCGGGGGGGGACGGGCAGGAGGGGCAGGGGCAGGGCAGCGGGTGTCACCCGGCGGGGGGCGGCGCGGGGCTCCCCCAGCCTGCCCGCCCCATGCTGCCGGGACGCGGGGTCCGCGCCAGCCTGGAGCCGTCCCTGGCGACCCTGTGTGTGAGGTCACGCTTGTGTGGTCACACTGTTGTGGTCACGCTTGTGTTCACGCTTGTTGTGTTCACACTTGTGGTCACGCTTGTTGTGGTCACGCTTGTATTCACGCTTGTGTGTTCACACTTGTGGTCACACTGTTGTGGTCACACTTGTTGTGTGGTCACACTTGTGGTCGCACTGTTGTGTTCACACTTGTGGTCACACATTGTGTGTTCACACTTGTGGTCATACTTGTTGTGGTCACACTTGTTGTGTGTTCACACTTGTGGTCACACTGTTGTGGTCACACTGTTGTGTTCACACTTGTTGTGTTCACACTTGTTGTGTTCACACTTGTTGTGGTCACACTTGTTGTGTTCACACTTGTTGTGTTCACACTTGTTGTGNGTGTTCACACTTGTGGTCACACTGTTGTGTTCACACTCGTTGTGTGGTCACACGTGTGGTCACACTTGTGGTCACACTGTTGTGTTCACACTTGTGGTCACACTGTTTTGTGGTCACACTGTTTTGTGTTCACTTGTGGGGCAGTTTTCCTCCCCCCTCCCAGGACAGAGAGGGGAGCGTGGGCTGCACGCACAGCCGGGCTGTGCCCCACACAACTGACCCACAGCACGGGGCAGGGGTTTGTGGGGACACTCTGCTTGTGCCACCCGTGCAGCCGCGGCCACAGGAGTGTCACCAGCTGCCTAACCCAGGCCGGGGAGCGCCATGAAACCTGCCCTTTGCAAACGTGGGGCTCGCTGGGGTTGTCAGTCCTGTGCAGGACCAGCCCCCAGGGCCGTGTCCCTTCCCCCTGGCTGCCGGGACGGGGCAGAGGGAGGCTGAGCGGCTTTCCTGGCGCTCGGGGAAATCGAGGCCAAGCCTGGATGAAAGGTGCCGGGGGGCTGGACGGAGCCGGGGCCGCGGGAGGGAGGAAAATCCTGTTGGATTAGAGCGGCTTTCTGACATCTCACCGGGGCTCGGGGCTGCCTGCTGAGCCGGCAGGATGGGGCCCAGGACGCTGGCACGGCCTCGCCGTGGGGTGAGGGCACAGAGGGGTGACTGTGGGTCACACACACAGGTCCTGCCCCGAGGAATGGCTGCGGATGTCCACAAGAAGAAAGGCTGGGAAGTGCCCAACGGGTCCCTGGCACCGGGAGACGGGCAGCATGCGGAGCGGTCCGAGAGCCCCACGCCAGGGCTGGCGCAGGGCACGGAGCCAGGTATGGGGCAGAGCTCCCTGCGGGGTCAGCGGGGGGAAAGCAGCCCCTGGTACGTGGTTGGGGCTGGGGACGGCAGGGGGGGAACAACCCCGCTGGCAACACCCCACCAGCCAGACCCGCAGCCCCGGCTGCTGTGGGGTGGGGAGGCAGGTCCCTCCCCGCAGCCCCCGGCCCCCTTTGCCCCCGCCGCGGGCGCGGGCGGGCGGGCGCTGCACGGCCCGTTGTTGCAGGGGCGGGCCAGGAGGGAGCCATGTTCGTGCACACCCGCTCCTACGAGGACTTGACGAGCCCCGAGGACGGGGCGGCGGCGGCGCGGAGCCCCGAGGAGACGCGCGGGGAGCCGGCCGGGCCCAGCAGCATGGAGCAGATCAGCAAGGACTTCAGCGAGCTGAGCACGCAGCTCACGGGCATGGCCCTCGACCTGGAGGAGGAGATGAGGCCGAGCGAGGAGGGGAGGCTGGAGCCGTCCCCGCAGAGCACCCGCCGCGACTCGGTGCTGTCGGGCAGGGAGGAGGAGGACGTGACCATGGACGCCTGGCGCATGCACCGCAAGCACGTCTTCGTGCTGAGCGAGGCGGGCAAGCCCGTGTACTCCCGCTACGGCTCCGAGGAGGCCCTGTCCAGCACCATGGGTGTGATGATGGCTCTGGTGTCCTTCCTGGAGGCCGAGAAAAACGCCATCCGGTCCATCCACGCAGGTACTGCCCCCGGGGAGGGCTGGGATGGGGTCTGCCTGGCTGTGCCCTCGTCGCCGTGGGCTACGTCGGCTGTCCCCAGGGGTGGATTGGTGGGTGAGGGGAGAGATTACAGACCTCCTCACAGCCCTGGAGAACCCTTACGGGTCTGCCCTCGGGGACTCCCTCCCAAACAGATGGCTACAAGGTGGTCTTCGTGCGGAGGAGCCCGCTGGTGCTGGTGGCGGTGGCGCGGACCCGGCAGTCGGAGCAGGAGATCGCCCACGAGCTACTCTACATCTACTACCAGATCCTGAGCCTGCTCACCTGGACCCAGCTCAACCACATCTTCCAGCAGAAGCAGAACTACGACCTGCGCAGGCTCCTGGCCGGCTCCGAGCGCATCACCGACAACCTACTGGACCTCATGGCCCACGACCCCAGCTTCCTGATGGGCGCCGTGCGCTGCCTGCCCCTGGCCGCCAGCGTGCGGGACGCCGTCAGCACCAGCCTCCAGCAGGCCAAGGCCAAGAGCCTGGTCTTCTCTATTCTCCTGTCGGGGAACCAGCTGGTGTCTCTCGTGAGGAAGAAGGACCAGTTCCTTCACCCCATCGACCTCCATCTGCTCTTCAACCTCATCAGCTCTTCTTCCTCCTTCCGGGAGGGTGAAGCCTGGACTCCCATTTGCCTCCCCAAGTTCAACTCCAGCGGCTTCTTCCACGCCCACATCTCCTACCTGGAGCAGGAGATGGACCTGTGCCTCTTGCTGGTCTCCACCGACCGGGAGGACTTCTTCACCGTGTCCGACTGCAAGCGGCGCTTCCAGGAGCGGCTGCGGCGGCGGGGGGTGCAGCACGCCCTGCAGGAGGCCCTGCGCACCCCCTTCTACAGCGTGGCCCAGGTGGGCATCCCCGACCTCCGGCACTTCATCTACAAGTCCAAGAGCTCTGGGCTCTTCACCAGGTGAGGCCCCCGAGGGAGGGAAGCGCCGGGCTGAGCGCTGGGGCGCGGGGATGCGAATCCTCTTCTCCGGGGGAGCTAACGGGCTGCTGTGTTCCTGCAGCCCGGAGATCGAGGCGCCCTACGTGCGGGAGGAGGAGAAGGAGAGGCTCTTGGGGCTGTACCAGTACCTGCACAGCCGGGCTCACAACTCCTCGCGCCCCCTGAAGAACATCTACTTCACAGGCCCCCGCGAGAACCTCCTGGCTTGGGTAAGGGTTTGCCTGAGCACGGCTTTTCTCTGGTGCTGCACAGCTGATCAAGGGGGTGGTGGCACAACGCAGCACTAGAGTAGCCCCCAGCCCATGCATGGTCTTCTTAAGACCCCTGTGCCAGGGAAGGGTGGGCAGGGATAGCAGTGGGGGGCTGGTGAGCTCCAGCACCAAGGGCTGTGCCGTGTGCTGCTGGGAACTCCCCAGTGCCACAGAATAAACCCCATTCTGGGAGCAAACCCTGGGGTTTGATCCTCCCCCTTCTGCACAGACCAGATGCCGCCTGTTTAGGCCACGTCCTGTCCCTGCACCGAAGCCCCTGTGCCCATTCCTGGTAGCCTGTGGGGAGAAGATGCAGTGCCCACCCCAGGTGGGGCACGGGCCTGTTCCCAGCTGGTACCCCGTTTCTTCACCCAGGTCACCAGCGCCTTTGAGCTCTACATATGCTACAGTCCTCTGGGGACCAAGGCCGGGGCCATCAGTGCTGTCAACAAGCTCATGAAGTGGATCCGCAAGGAGGAAGACCGACTCTTCATCCTCACACCCCAGACGTACTGAGGGCACGGTGCCTGGGCACGGTGCCGGGGAGCCCCACGGTGTCCAGGGCAGGGGTACAGTGGGACCCCAGAGCATGGGAAAACCCACCCGTGGGACTGTCCAACCTGGCTGTTAGCAACGGGGTGCCCAGCTGCCGGGGATGGGGGTGAGCAGGACATTCATCTGCAGGCGCTGCCCCCAGCTCTAGGGGGGCTGAGCTTCCTCTGCAGCCCCCAGCTCCGTCCCTCGTTGTGAGGGTCCTGGAGAAGGGCTACAGGTACCCCAGATTGTTGGAGGGGAGCTGAGCCCCCAAGTCTTGCTGCCTGTGCCTGGCACCCTCCTTCCTCCGCCATCCTGTGGCTATGGCAAGGAGAGGGTTCCCTGGGGAGATGTGGCAGCTCCCAGGGGCCCCTGTGCTGCTGTGCCCGCAGGTGGCAGGTGATGCTACCCAGGCAGGACAGGGCTGGCACAGGGCACAAACTGCTCCTCTCCCTGCCCTGGGAGAGCTGGGCCCCCCTCAGTGCCAGGAGGCCCCTGCCCTGGCAGGTTTGCCCCCTTGGCATCTCTCTGAGCTCCAACCCTTCCCACCATGGCCATGAGAAGGATGTCCCTGGGGACAGCGGCAGGCGAGGTGGCAAGTCAGTGGCATGTTGCCCACCTCCCCACGGGGACTGGGGGGTACTGGGGTGCCCTTTGGGGTGCTTGTGGGCTCACGGTGATGGCTCCTGGGCAAAGGGCCCTAAAAGAGCGGCTGAAGCACAGCCCCGAGCCCAAGGAGGATCTTCCCCTTGGCACAAGGGCACCTGACCCCAAAGGCAGCCCCTAGGCTGAGCTTGCTGTACAAGGGCTGCCTCCTCCCTGTCTGTTCCCCAGTGCTGGTGTGGGGCTGAGCACCCCTGAATGCTGCAGCACCCTGAGCTCTGGGGCTGGCAGCGAGCACTGATGGGCATCAAAGGAAGGGCAGAGGCACCGGGGTAGCACCCTGACAGCGGGGAAGGGCCCTGCAGGATGAGCACAGGGTCTCTGCTCCTGTATTTATGCTCCTGCCAGCGTGTAACCGCTTGTCTTCGCTCATAAACATTATCTGGCCCCTAAGCCGAGTCTCCCCGTGTTGCTGTGTGGCTGGCTGGAGGGAGGGAACAAATGGCTGAGCTGGGGAAGGGAGTTTGATCCAAGTTTGGGTAGCGTTCGGTCCAGCCCCAGAGCCCTGCTGGGGGCCAGGCAAGCAGCCGGGGAGCCGTGCTGGCGGGAGGCAGGGCCGGTGCCGGGGAGCATGCGAGCAGCGACAGCCCCCGGAGGAGCAGGCCAGGGGCTGGGGCCGGGGCCAGCTGATGTCGAAACCCAGAGCGAGCCGCGCAGCCGGAGGAAGGAGCAGTTGGGTAAGGCCAACATAACCGCCGGGCCTTGCACAACGCGGGGCGGGAGCGCGGCGGGCTGGGGGCTGCCCAGGGAACCAGCCCGTGTTTGGCACGTTTGGCACCTCCTGGGACCAAACCCCTCCTGGCAGCGTGGGGGGCAGTGAGGGAATGCCCGGGCATGCGACTGGGACCCGCAGCCCCACCGCTGCAGGATGATGGGGCCCTGGGAGGGCAAATCCCCGCGGAGCTGTAAATGTTTTCCTCCATCCCTGGGAGGAGCAGCGAGCGCCAGGCGCTGGCACCTCCTGGCACTGGGCACTGGCACCTCCAGCCACCGGGCTCTGGCACCTCTGGCCACCGGGCTCTGGCACCTCCAGCCACCAGGCACTGGCACCTCTGGCCACTGAGCGCTGGCATCTCCAGGCACTGGCACCTCGGGGCGCGGGCGACTGCGNAGCGCTGGCACCTCTGGCCAGTGGGCACTGGCACCTCTGGCCACCAGGCACTGGCACCTCTGGCCACCGGGCTCTGGCACCTCCCGGCACCGGGCTCTGGCACCTCTGGCCACTGGGTGCTGGCACCTCCGGCCACCGGGCACTGGCACCTCCCGGCACCGGGTGCTGGCACCTCTGACCACCGGGCTCTGGCACCTCCCGGCACCGGGCTCTGGCACCTCTGGCCACCGAGCACTGGCACCTCCCGGCACCGGGCGCAGCCCTGGACGGTGGGGCCGGGGGCACAAGACAAAGGATGGGCACCACAGAAACAAGTCTCTCGGCTCCCCTCGCCAAGCTGCGGCTCCGCGCCCGTGCCCAGGGCTGTCCCGGGGCTTGGCACGGCCGTGCCCGGGTGGTGCCAGGGCCGGCAGCTTCGGGGAGCGGCGGTTCCAGGGTGCCCACAGCCCCGACGGCAGCGGGGCCAAGGGCCGTGGGAGGGCTCGGGCTCGGGCTCTGGCGCACGGCACCGACCCCCCGGCCGCGGAGCCGCTCCGATGGGCACCGGGGCTGCGGCGTGTCCGGGTCGGGGTCTCGACTCTCTTCAGTCCCGTCTGTCGTGGGCACCGTGCCCAACCGAGCCGGCTGCGGCTGCCGGTGCCGGGGGAAGGGTCCGACCGCCCGCTCCGCCCCGTCCCCAGCCCCGGCCCCGCTCCGCTCCGCCCCGTCCCGCCCCGTCCCGTCCCGTCCCGGCAGCGCCCAGGTGAGTGTCCCACGGCTCGGCACGACTCGGCTCGGCCCGGCTCGGCAGCGGAGCGGGCGGCCCGACCCGACGGGGCACCCCGGCTGGGGACCGCTCCCGGCCTCGGTGAGTTTTTGGGCGAGGGCGCTCCCGGGGGTACGGCGGAGCCCCTGCTCCTTGTCTCGGTGCCGCGGGGATGCTTTGTCCTCACGGCTGCCCCCGGGGCACTGAAGAGATCCCCACCATCGGCCGCCATCCAGGGTGCCCTCGCGGTGCTGGCGCACGGGGCACTGTCGGGGTCCCCATCCCGGTCCCCGGGGGCGGGGTGGGGGGGGGATGTGGGTCTTGCAGGGCAGAGATGCCTGTGAGGGACAGGCGAGAGGGTTTGGGAGGCGGCAGCAGGCAGGAGGGTGTGTGAGTGTGAGTGCGTGAGTGTGAGTGTGTGAGTGTGTGTGTGTGTGTGTGTGAGTGTGTGTGCGCGTGTGTGTGTGAGTGTGCATGAGTGTGTGCGTGAGTGTGTGTGTGTGAGTGTGTCTGTGTGTGTGTGAGTGTGAGTGTGTGAGTGTGTGTGTGAGTGTGTGTGTGAGTGAGTGTGTGAGTGTGTGTGTGTGTGTGTGTGTGTGTGCGTGTGTGTGTGTCCCAGCCGCAGGCAGCTCGGCTTCACCTCCTGCTTTGCCGTGTTGGGGAAGAGGTTTGGTGCAGCTGATGCTCCCCCAGCAGCACTGGGCCCTATCAGCATCTGGGCCCTAGAGACCCTCTGGCACCCTCTGCCCCACACCCGGCTGCGGCAGTGCCCCGGCTCCTCGCCTGACCACAGCAGGTAAAACCTTTTCTCCTTTATTTGGCAGATGCCATGGTGACCTGTCCTCCACGTGTCCCGGCTGATAATGTCGCGCCGCACGTGCCTGTTGCTGGTGCTCGCCCTGGTCCCGCTGAGCGCCGGCGCCTGGCAGTGCCCCCGCATCCCCTACAGCTCCACCAGGAACTTCTCTGTCCCCTACACGCTGCCCAGCCTCGACGCCAGCAGCCCTGTGCAGAACGTCGCCGTGTTCACCGACTCCACCGGCCCGGCTGCCGTCTTTGTGGCCGTCCGCAACCGCATCCTTCTGGCCAGCCCTGAGCTGCGCCTCCTCTCTGTCCTTGTCACCGGCCCCGTGGGCAGCACCGAGTGTGAGATCTGCCGCCTGTGCCCCGCTGCCACGGACGGCCCGGAGGACGTGGACAACGTCCTGCTGCTGCTGGACCCGCTGGAGCCGTGGCTGTACAGCTGCGGCACGGCGCTGCACGGGCTGTGCTACCAGCACCAGCTGGAGGTGCGGGATGGCAAGGTGGCCATCACAGCCACGCGCTGCCTGTACTCAGCCGTGGGCAACGGCCACACGTTCTGCCCTGACTGCGTGGCCAGCCCGCTGGGGACCAGTGCCACAGTGGTGGCCACCTCCTACGCCTCTTTCTTCTACCTGGGCTCCACCATCAACAGCAGCGTGGCAGCGCGGTACAGCCCGCAGTCGGTGTCCGTCCGCAGGCTGAAGGGTACCTTGGACGGCTTTTCGGGTGACTTCCAGGGGCTGACGGTGCTGCCTCGCTACCGGGACAACTACACCATCCACTACATCCACTCCTTCTCCGACGGGGACCACGTCTACTTCGTGACGGTGCAGCCGGAGCGGCCGGGCTCGGCGGTGTTCCACACGCGGCTGGCGCGGCTCAGCACCCACGAGCGCGACCTCCGCCGCTACCGCGAGCTCATCCTCGACTGCCGCTACGAGTCCAAGCGACGGCGACGGCGGCGGCGGGGTGAGGAGGACGCTGAGCGGGACATCGCCTACAACGTGCTGCAGGCAGCACATGCCGCCCGCGCCGGCGCCCGCCTGGCCCGCGACCTCGACATCGACGACACCGACACCGTGCTCTTCGGAGCCTTCGCCGAGAGCCGGCCGGAGAGCCGGGTGCCACGGGAGCACTCGGCCGTCTGCGCCTTCCCCCTCCGCCTCCTCAACCAGGCCTTGGAGGAGGGCATGGACAAGTGCTGCGGCACCGGGCACCAGACGCTGCTGCGGGGGCTCAGCTTCTTCCAGCCGGTGGAGTACTGCCCGCACAACGTGAGTCCTGCCGCGGGGCTGGGGGACGGCTGGCACCGGGGAGGTGGATCCGGGGTTGGGGGGTGGCGTGGGCAGGGGGAGAGCTGCGCTGCCTGGCTGTGAGTCAGCCCTGCCACGCCAAAGAGGTACTGGCAGGGATCCCGTGGTGCTCCCCACCCCTGGCGCCCCGCGCTTGCCCGAGCCAGGTGCCACAGACACGTGTCCTGACACACGGGCACGTCGCCGCTTGCCGTGCGTTGGGCCAAAACCCCGTCTCCTCGGCGTGGCTTCCCTGGGAAAAAACCAGCTCCAACCCCCACAGAGACTGTCCCCGGGGTTGGGTTGTTGTTGGTGACCCTCTCTAGCTTGTTTATGTGTGCAGGGGCCAGGGAAGCCGCAGGGACTCGGTGCGTGGGGCTCCCGGCCGCTCCCGCTTGTCCCCCTGGCCCTGGGGCCGCCGCCTTCGCTGGGCAAATAAACCACAGGCGGAAGTGCAATTAGTCACTGGGGTTTCTCATCTGCCGCAGCCGTGGGGCAGGGACACTGTGTCCTACAGACATGCTCCGGCACGGCCAGAACGGGGATGGGCAGGTGCCCCAGCAGGGTCCCTTCTCTGCAGGCAGGGTCCCAAGAGGCACCCGTGACATGAGTTTTGGCGTTCTCAGCTAGGCGCAGGGCAAGGTGCAGACAAATCCCCTCCTCTTCCCTCCGGCAGAGCAGACAGCTCGCTGCTGCTGACTCACACCGCTGGCAGCGCGAGCTGAGAGGGGAACCCCAGCCCCAAGCATCAGTGGGGACCAGCGGGGACCCCATAGCACCCCGTGTCCCCCTTCATTCCCCAGCCCCCGCTGAGCTCCAGGGGACGGGGAGGGCTGGCTTTGGGGTGCCTGCCCCGCCATGCCGGCACCAATAACCACATCCAGATGGGGTGGGAGGGGAGAGCAGGATCTGACGCTGCGCGGGGGCTGCGGGAGGGGCTACGGATGTGGTTTTTCCCCCAACATCTTCCCAGCCTGGAGGGAAGTTTGGGCAGTATCTCGCCTCTGGAGCTGGTGCCCCCCCCAGCAAGGATACGGGGGTGGGGTCAATGTGCTGGAGCTGAGTTCAAGGCACCCACTCAGTGCTTGGCCACAGGTGAACCTCTCGGCGCCAGTGGCCAACACCAGCTGCTGGGACCAGCCCACCCTCGTCCCTGCCACCTCCCATAAGGTGGATCTGTTCAACGGGCACCTGTCTGGTGTCCTCCTCACCTCCATCTTCGTCACCACCCTGGGGAACGTCACTGTGGCTCACCTGGGCACAGCCAAAGGACGCATCTTCCAGGTGGGCTGGGGGTCTGGGAGCGGTGGGGTGCTCCTGGCAGCGCGTGAGCTGCGCTCAGCTCCTGCTCTGCCCTGCTGCAGATGGTGCTCCAGCGCTCCAGCTCCTACCTCCTCACCTTGGCCAACTTCTCCCTGGGAGAGCCGGGGCCGGTGCGGGGTGCCATGGGGCTGCAGAGCCACTCGCTCTTCTTTGCCGCTGGCACCAAGGTGAGTGGGGGGGCCCGGGAGGGTGCGGGGCGGGCGCTGAGCCCTACGTGCCCCGCTGGCCTCCGCTCTCTGTCCCCAGGTATGGCGCCTGAACGTCACCGGCCCTGGCTGCCGCCACTTCTCCACGTGCCAGCGGTGCCTACGGGCCGAGCGCTTCATGGGCTGCGGCTGGTGCGGGGATGGCTGCACGCGGCGACACGAGTGCTCCGGCCCCTGGGTCCGGGACAGCTGCCCTCCCGTCCTCACCGACGTAGGTCTGCGGCGCCGTGTCCCCTGCGCTCGGGTGGGAAGGGGAGAGGCAAATGGGGTGGCGCGGGGTGGGACCTTGGCTCTGTGCAGAGACCTCCCTGGGCTCGTTGGAGCCGTGGCTGTCGCCGGGTTTTCGGCGCTCGGGGTGACGCGGGTGCCTGTCCCACAGTTCCACCCCCGCAGTGCCCCGCCGCAGGGCCGCACGCGGGTGACTCTCTGCGGCATGACCTTCCGCTCCCACCCGGACCCCGACGCCCACCGCAGCCCCCCCGGCACGTACCGGGTGGCAGTGGGACAGCGAGGCTGCGCCGTGCTGCCGGAGGAGAGCAGGAGCCACAGGTAGCTGCTGGTGCTGCGGAGGGGGAAGAGCGGCTCTGGCGGGGCTGGGGCTGTGCCTCGTCCCGGGGCTGAGCCGTCGCTGCCCCACAGGCCCCTGCCCACCTCCCACCGCAAGGACTTTGTGGACGTGCTGGTGTGCGAGCTGGAGCCAGGGGGCCCGGCAGCAGCGAGGGGCCCGGCTGACGTGGTGCTCACTGTGGAGGAAGCCGCCGGACCCTCTGGCTTCCGCGTCCACGGCTCAGCCACGCTCGGCGGCTTCGTTTTCGTGGTACGGTCCCACACTGGTGTCACCCCTGGCAGGGTTTGGGGCAGGGAGGTTTAACTCACCCACCCCGCTGACCCCCGTTTCTCTCCAGGAGCCCCGCATCAGCACCCTGGAACCCCAGTTTGGGCCCCAGGGGGGTGGCACCCTCCTGTCGCTCAATGGCACCCAGCTCTCAGCAGGGAGCAGCTGGCGGGTGCTGGTCAATGGCTCCGAATGCCCGCTGGCCGGGCAGCCCAGGTACATCCCGTCCCACCTGTGCTGGCCACAGCGGGGTCCCTGGCACAGGGACAGGCACAGGGACCCCCTCAGGGTCCCACTGTCCCCTCCAGCCATGGCCATCGCATCCCCAGACAGGGCGACAGCGTGATTGAGTGCACGGCTCCTGCTGCCGGTGGCCTGGGCACAGCCTGGGTGACTCTGTGGATCGATGGCGAGGAGTTCCCAGCCCCCCAGCCCTTCCAGTACCACCCTGACCCCTTCGTTTCGGCCATCAGCCCTGGCTGCACCTATGAGTGAGTGCGTGGGCTCCCTTCCCCTGGGGGGTACAGCCCCAATCTCCCTGCTGTCCTGGCCAGGCTGGATGAGGTGCTGGGGTCCGCATGCACCCCAGGCACCACGTGCACCTTGGGGACCACCTATACCCATGTGGACCCCGGTGCCCTGATCCCTGCCCGTCGCAGGGGCTTGATGCTCACCATCGTTGGCACCCACCTGGACTCGGTGTCTCAGGCCAAGATCCGCTTTGAAGCCAACGGTGCGCAGACTGAAGCCACAGTAAGCGCCATGGCAGGAGGCTGCTGCCCCCCGGCCCTGCCTTGCCCACCCCCAGCCCTGCGGCACTGTGCCACGCCGCTGCCCAGCATCCCCTTGCCCACAGAAGTGCGAGCGCCCGGCGGCGCCGGAGCGGCTGCTGTGCCGCAGCCCAGCCTTCCCCTTCAGGAGCAAAGTGCTGGGCAACCTGAGCGTGCTGCTGGACGGGGCACCCGGCCGCTGGCGTTTCCACCTCCGCTACTACCCCCGGCCCAAGTTCTTCCCCTTGGAGCAGGAGGGCGGGCGCCTGCTCCTCAAGCCTGGCGACAACGAGGTCAAGGTGCATGTACGTGGGGCAATGGGGTGAGCCGCTGGGGCATGGGGGGTCCGGCTGCTGGGACCCCCAGGGGCTCAGGGCACTGTGTCTGGGCAGCACCTGGGGCTGGACGCCGTGGTCGCCTGCATGAACATCACCATGACGGTGGGGGGCCGGGATTGCCACCCCACCGTGCTGAAGGAAGACGTGACGTGCCGCCTGCCCCGCGACCTGCGCCTGGCCCCCGCCGGCACGCCCTTGGAGGTAGGTGGGCACCCGGCTGGGTGAGTGCCCCCCCTCCCTGTACCCCCCTCAATGTGCCTCCCCAGCCCCACCGAGTCCCCGCTCCTCCAGATCTGCATGAACAGCGACTGCAGGGCGCTGGGCTGGGTGCTGCCCGCCGCCGCCTCCTCGCTGGACCTGGCCGCCAGCCTGGCCCTGGGCACCAGCGTCACCTTCCTGGCCTGCTGCGTCCTGGCCGCCGTGCTGCTCCGCTGGCGCTGGAGGAAGAGGAGGGGTGAGTCCTGCGCTCGCCGAGCCCCCTGCTGCCCCCCGACCCCTCACCCACCCCGCTGCTGCCCACAGGGACCGAGAACTTGGAGCTGCTGGCGCAGCCCGGCCGCAGCGACCCCCCCACCACCACCCAGCGCCCTGGCGTCGACTACAGGGAGGTGCTGGGTAAGTGTGTGTCCCCGCTGGGTGCTGGGTGCCGGGTGTCTGCCCAGCCCCTCACCCTGCCTCTGTCTGTCCCACAGTGCTGCCCACAGCAGGCAGTCCTGGCCTGCTGGGCCCACGGGGACGCTTAGCCGGTGTCAGTGCCGGTGCCGGTGCCAGTACCCGTGCCAGCGCGGCAGGTGGTGGCTCCCCCGTGCCCCTGCTCAGGGCCACGTCGTGCTGCCTGGAGGACCTGCGGCCGGAGCTGCTGGAGGAGGTGAAGGACATCCTCATCCCTGAGGAGCGACTCGTCACCCACCGGCACCGCGTCATCGGCAAAGGTGACGCCGCACCATGGGTTGGCTGTGGCATCACCCGCTCGCTGTCTGCGGCACCAACCTCACACCGCCTGTCCCTGCAGGGCACTTTGGCAGCGTCTACCATGGCACCTACACAGATCCTCTGCTGGGGGAGCTCCACTGCGCTGTCAAGTCCCTGCATCGTGAGTAGCATCCAGTCACTGCCACGGGGCAGTCCCCTGCATGGCAGCAGCGTGTCCCATGGCTCAGCTCCCAGCAGCAGCGTGCCCCACGGCTCAGCTCCCAGCAGCAGTGTGCCCCACGGCTCAGCTCCCAGCAGCAGTGTGCCCCACGGCTCAGCTCCCAGCAGCAGTGTGCCCCACGGCTCAGCTCCCAGCAGCAGTGTGCCCCACGGCTCAGCTCCCAGCAGCAGTGTGCCCCACGGCTCAGCTCCCAGCAGCAGTGTGCCCCACGGCTCAGCTCCCAGCAGCAGTGTGCCCCACGGCTCAGCTCCCAGCAGCAGTGTGCCCCACGGCTCAGCTCCCAGCAGCAGTGTGCCCCACGGCTCAGCTCCCAGCAGCAGTGTGCCCCACGGCTCAGCTCCCAGCAGCAGTGTGCCCCACGGCTCAGCTCCCAGCAGCAGTGTGCCCCACGGCTCAGCTCCCAGCAGCAGTGTGCCCCACGGCTCAGCTCCCAGCAGCAGTGTGCCCCACGGCTCAGCTCCCAGCAGCAGTGTGCCCCACGGCTCAGCTCCCAGCAGCAGTGTGCCCCACGGCTCAGCTCCCAGCAGCAGTGTGCCCCACGGCTCAGCTCCCAGCAGCAGTGTGCCCCACGGCTCAGCTCCCAGCAGCAGTGTGCCCCACGGCTCAGCTCCCAGCAGCAGTGTGCCCCACGGCTCAGCTCCCAGCAGCAGTGTGCCCCACGGCTCAGCTCCCAGCAGCAGTGTGCCCCACGGCTCAGCTCCCAGCAGCAGTGTGCCCCACGGCTCAGCTCCCAGCAGCAGTGTGCCCCACGGCTCAGCTCCCAGCAGCAGTGTGCCCCACGGCTCAGCTCCCAGCAGCAGTGTGCCCCACGGCTCAGCTCCCAGCAGCAGTGTGCCCCACGGCTCAGCTCCCAGCAGCAGTGTGCCCCACGGCTCAGCTCCCAGCAGCAGTGTGCCCCACGGCTCAGCTCCCAGCAGCAGTGTGCCCCACGGCTCAGCTCCCAGCAGCAGTGTGCCCCACGGCTCAGCTCCCAGCAGCAGTGTGCCCCACGGCTCAGCTCCCAGCAGCAGTGTGCCCCACGGCTCAGCTCCCAGCAGCAGTGTGCCCCACGGCTCAGCTCCCAGCAGCAGTGTGCCCCACGGCTCAGCTCCCAGCAGCAGTGTGCCCCACGGCTCAGCTCCCAGCAGCAGTGTGCCCCACGGCTCAGCTCCCAGCAGCAGTGTGCCCCACGGCTCAGCTCCCAGCAGCAGTGTGCCCCACGGCTCAGCTCCCAGCAGCAGTGTGCCCCACGGCTCAGCTCCCAGCAGCAGTGTGCCCCACGGCTCAGCTCCAGGCAGCAGCGTGCCCCATGGCTGCAGCATGCCCCATGGCTTGACTCTCTCGGCAGGCATCACGGACCTGGAGGAGGTGGAGGAGTTCCTGCGTGAGGGCATCCTCATGAAGAGCTTCCACCACCCGCAGGTGCTCTCGCTGCTGGGGGTCTGCCTGCCCCGCCACGGGCTGCCCCTCGTCGTCCTGCCCTACATGAGCCACGGCGACCTGCGCAACTTCATCCGTGCCCAGGAGCGGGTACGGGGGTGCCCTGGGGGCGGGCGGGTGGTGGGGAGCCAAGCTCATCCCACTCACCGCTCCCGCCCCACAGAGCCCCACGGTGAAGGACCTCATCGGCTTCGGGCTGCAGGTGGCCCTGGGCATGGAGTACCTGGCCCAGAAGAAGTTTGTGCATCGTGACCTGGCAGCCAGGAACTGCATGTGAGTGTGGCCACCATCCCCCCACCAGAGCCCTGCCGTGGGGTCTCCCTGTGGGCTCAGGGGTGGGCAGGGGGACCCCCTCCCAAAACCGGTGTCCTACAGGTTGGATGAGACGCTGACGGTGAAGGTGGCCGACTTCGGGCTGGCACGGGACGTGTTTGGCAAGGAGTACTACAGCGTCCGGCGGCACCGCCACGCCAAGCTGCCCGTCAAGTGGATGGCGCTGGAGAGCCTCCAGACCCAAAAATTCACCACCAAGTCAGACGTGGTAAGTAGGACGCCCCTTCCCCGTGCCCCACAGCCCATCCTCATCCCACCAACCCGCCGCGGCGGCTCTCTGCTCCGCAGTGGTCCTTCGGGGTGCTCATGTGGGAGCTGCTGACGCGGGGAGCGTCGCCCTACCCCGGGGTGGATCCCTACGACATGGCCCGCTACCTGCTGCGGGGGAGACGGCTGCCGCAGCCCTGCCACTGCCCCGACAGCCTGTGAGTGGGGCTGGGGGGCGGGCGTGGGGGCTGTGAGGCTCCTGGGGGATGCAGCCGGCGCTGACGGGGGTGTCGGGGCAGGTATGAGGTGCTGCTGAGCTGCTGGGCGCCCACGCCCGAGGAGAGGCCGTCCTTCACGGGGCTGGTGGGCGAGCTGCAGCGTGTCCTGGCCACGCTGGAGGGCGAGCGCTACGTCAACCTGGCTGTCACCTACATCAACCTGGAGCGTGGGCCCCCCTTCTCCCCAGCCTCCCCGGGGCAGCTGCCCGACGGTGAGGATGAGGATACTGAGGAGGAGGAGGAGGAGGAGGAGGAGGAGGAAGAGGAGGAGGAAGAGGACATGGCTGTGTGCTGATGGGGTGCCCTGCTCTGGGGGGGCTCTGGGACCCCCACACCCCAAAGTCACGCTCTCCCTGGGAGGGTTGCAGTGTGCAGCCGGGTGCGATGGGCACCTTCCCTACGGGACTGGTGCCGGGAAGCTGCTGGGTGCTGTGGGGTGCTCTCCCACAGCTCACACCCTGTGGGGTGCTCCCCACACTTGCTGCCATGCCATGGGGTGCAGTGGGGCTCAGTTCTGCTGTGGCTAGGTGCTGGGGGGCTCAGCCCCACACCCCTGAGGCTTCCTCTGTGGGCTCTGCACCAGAACAGCTGAGTGCAGCACAGTGGTGAGGCTGTGCTGTGGGGCTCGGGCTCAGCAGATCCAGCCAGGGCTCCCGTGAGGTTTCCAGCCCTTTGGCTACTCAAATTGCTCATTAAAACTTGATTATATTTTTTTCCCAGGCTGGGGCTGTGTTTTGAGGGGCACTGTGCCCGGGTTGGCAGCACTCCCATCCCTCTGCGTGGGGGATCGTGGTGCCCACGGGACCCCGATGCTCCTGGGGTGGTGGGTGCCTGGGAGAAGGTGCCTTTGGGATCACGGGTCCCTGGCTGTGGGATCACAGTGCTGTTGGTGTGATGGAGGCCAGGGCAAGGGATGACAGCTCTGTGACACTGAGAGGTGCCCGTGGGACCATGGTGGCCAGGACTTGCAGTCATGCTGGTAGGCACGGTGGCACCTCGGGCACCGCTGCCTCTGCCCACCTCGCCTGCCCAGACAGCGTCCTGGTGGGACACTGCACCGAGCCTGGGGCTGCTGCTCTGGCACCTCACTTACCCTCACTTAATTACACCCTAATTGCTTCAGCGTGCAGGGGGAGGGTGCAGCTTGTGCTCAGAGGCCGGCTCTGGGGCTGCCCAGCAGCTGGGAGCAGAGGCTGAGCCCCGCTCCACTGCTCGCCGCGGGGTGAGCGGCTTTCTCCGCTCCTTCTGCTGGCAGCGGTGGCAGATGTCACATCCGTGAGCTGCTCATCCCCATGAGGAGATCCCCTCCTCCTCGGTTTTGGGGCAGCAATCGCCTAGAGTGAGACACTGGATAAGGGGAGATGGCGGGTGATGGACATCCCGGGCACGACGGGGAACAGGGTGAGGGGCGAGGGCAGGTTTGGGGGTGAGTGCGTGGGCGAGGGATGCTCGGGGCAAGTCGAGAGCAGGCAGGAGATGCTGAACGTGCCCCGGCCATATGGCTACGGGCAGCCTGGCTCCCCGCTCCATGGCCAGCGCCCGCTTGAAATAAAACCTCCTCGGTTGCTCATTAAGAGGCGCCGGAGCCCAGGGCCGTGTCAGTTCCCATCAGCCAAACTGTCCGTCTCCACCGGCGCCTCGCACCTACACGGCTCCGCCGCCGCTCGCGGGAGGGTATTTTTAGCACAGCTTCGGTCCCGGCACCCCACAGTCAAGGGGGGTTGTGGGGCCGTGCCTCAGTTTCCCCACGATGGGGCCGCGCTGCTCCCCTGGCCCGGGTCTGGGGTGCCCGTGCCCCCCGGGATGGGTGCTGCCCAAGCGTCGCCGTTCCGGCTGTGCTGATGAGTTGCTGTGGCAACGAGAAGGGCCCAGCACCGGCACCCACGGTTCTTAGGGCTGGGTCAGAAATGGGACCGGTGAGGGGGGACGCGGGGCGCTGGGGTGAGGGATGCTGGGTGCTGGTGTGAGGGGTGCTGGGTGCTGCTGCAGGGGGATGCTGCTGGGTGCTGGTGCAGCAGGATGCTGGGCACTGGGGTGGAGGATGCTGGGTGCTGGCTGCTGCAGGGAGATGCTGGGTGCTGGAGGTGCAGCTGAGGCAGCTGGCTGGGGCACCACCAGCAGCCAGGATACAGGGATGGATGGAGGGATGGATGGATGGATGGAGGGATGGATGGATGGAGGGATGGATGGATGGATGGATGGAGGGATGGATGGACAGGCACCCTGAGTGTTGCTCTCCCCAGCTCAGTGCAGAGTGGGTAGCCAGGGCTGTGGATGAGTGCCAGGCTGTCACTGCCCTGTGGTGAGGTGGCACAGGGAGCTGCTTGTTGGCTGACGGGCTCCTGTGGTTTCGGTGACGTGTGTGAGGAGGGCCCCTGCCTTAGGCTGCTCCCCACCCCCCCCCCCAAGAATGTGCTGGCGGAGATGACAGATTTCATGCTAATGCGCATTTCTCCTGCCCTAATTACGCTGCAGGAGGTGAGGAGTGAGCGCCCAGCCTCTAATGCCATGGGCTGGCAAGTGCCCAGCCCTGCCCACCCCTGCCAGCTGGGATGAGTGCTGGCACTGCAACACTGCCACAGCACCGGGGGCACGCAGGGGCACGTCACAGGGTGGCACCTCACACAGCACCCAGCACCCCTGTCCCAGCCGAGGCACGTCCCATGCTGCCTGGGCACAGTGGGCACACAAGGGTGGGCACTGGGGTGGTGGCACCCAAAGGTGTCGCATGGCTGGGCTCGGTCAGTGAAGCTGTTTGAGCCGCAGGCACGTGTGGCCGTGCCGTGCCAAGGCTGTGCCAGGCTGTGCCGTGCCACGCCGCGCCATGCCCACCCGCCACGGCTGCGGCAGAGGAGCCGGCGTCCCGCCCCGACAGCGCGCCTTGCACACACAGCACTTTCCATGTTTTATTTGGGGAAAGTGCTGTCGTTAGCAGGGATTAATTATTAAAATCAGAGCCATCTATAAAACATGAGTGGCCGGGCGCAGGGCTGTGGGCACACAGGCAGAGCCGGGCACGGTCCCGCCGTGGGGATGCGCTGCCACGGCCTTCGCCGCAGCTGCCGCAACAGCACCCCGTGCCGGCAGCCGTTTGGGGCTCCTCACGGCGAAGCGGGTGCAAAGATGAGTTGTGGAGGGTAGGGGCTACCTCTGCCCTGACCCACGAAGCAGTCAGGGCCGGGGGCTGGCTCGGCCACGGCAGAGTTGTGCCGGCTCAGCGTCTGGTGGTCTCCGGTGCCAGGCGGCGGGAGGCAGCGGCAGCCCGGAGCTGTTTTTAGCGGCTGCCGGCGCGGTGGGGAGCGGGTGTGAAGAGCGGCTGCCGCGGCACCACGGCACCATTTTTAGAAACCAACAAGTTTTGCTCAGGATGGCTGTGAGCAGGGGGAGGGGGGCTGCCTGCACCACGGCCCTGCTGCCCGCGCCAAGGCAGGCCGTGTGCCCGGCCCCGGCAGACAGCCCCGTCCCTCCGTCCTCCCCACCCGTACCTGGGGGGCACCCCCGCACCCATCTGTGGCTCTGCTGGCCCCTGGGGAGCTCTGCTGGCCCCTCCAGAGCATTGGTGGTCCACAGAGTTTTCTGATGGCCCCCAAGCAGCTGTGCTGGCCCCCACCCCAGGGAGCTTTTCTTTACTCGGAAGCCTTCTAGCCTGTAAAGCACAGCTTATTCTCCTTCTTTTCCTGCCCCTGGGATGACATCTACCCTCAGCTCACCCCATCTCAGCACCCAGTCAGGACCTGTGCCAGCCATGTCCTGGCCCCAGTCCCTGTCCTCTTCCTGGGGGCTGGTTCTCTCCCAGTGAGGAGCCCTACTCGATTTGCACTTAAAACTCCTCTCTCTGAGCAGCCTCCTCGTGCCCTGAGCCCTGTGGCTGCAGGCACTGCCCAGAGAGACTCAGCAACCCCCAAAAGTCATCTCAGGGGAAAGGGGAACCAAACCCCACTGCCATGGGCGGTGTCGCCACTGCAAAGCAGGCAGTCACTGTGGTGATGGAGCCCCATCACCAGCCTGGAGAAGGAAACCAAGGTGCTCTTGGAGGGCTTCAGGGTGCCAGCCACATTGGTGCTGCCCCGCTCCCCACAGCTGCACTGCTGGCGTGATGGGCTCTGGTGCTGGCACCTCCTCCATGGCAGGGGTGCGAGAGGGCTACACGCTGCCCCATGTCACCTTCTGCTTGGAAATAGCTGGGAACATCCTCACCTTCTACCTGGGTCAGCTGCTGGGATCCCCTGGGGGCAACCTGGGCACCAACCCACTGTGATGCTTGAAGCAGACCCACGGCTGTGTCCTACGGGGAGCTGGGGCTGGGGGGCCCTGCCCCTCACTCTGCCCCTCACCCTGTCCAGAGCCTCGGGGCTGCCCCGGTGGATGTGTTGCTGGGCTGCCTCGAGGTGCTGCTGGAGCAGGGGGACCACACAGCCTGTGCCACTGTGGGCACCCCCCTGTCTACCACCCACGTGCCTGCTGCTGGCTGGGGGGAACCACGCTGCTGCTCGGCTTCCCCCTGCGCTTGGCCAGCAAGCCAGGGGTCCATCGCCAGGCCGGCCCCGCCGCCGCATGGCCAGGGGTGCAGTGGCTCGACGGCTGGCCGTGTCCCTCCCGCAGCTACTTCAGGGGTGCCTCGGGATGCCTCAGGAGACGGCAGCGCTGCCGCCGCGCACCCCCGCGGCTGCTCACCCCAAAAACGAGACAGAGGTGGCGATCGACGTTTGCATCCCTTTGGGTATTTCTTTTTTCCCCCCCCTCCCCTCGCGCCGGCCCCCCAAAAGGAGGGATGGGGTTTATTTGGCCTCGTTGCCGGGCCGACGCGCGCAATTATCGCTGATTGCCTGGCGGTTGCCATGGCGATGGTGAGCGCGCAGGGATGCGCTGCCACGTGGCGCTTGAGTCACGGACACGCTGCACCCCCCCCCCCCCCCCCTCCCCCCCCTCCCCCCCCAGNCCCCGCTGCACCCCACTGAGCCCCCCAGCACCGGGCTGCCGGGCCGGGATGAGCCCACACACCCCCAGCCCATGTCCCCTCACCCAGACAGACAGATGCCCCCAGCCCCGGCAGCCCCAGCTCAGGCAGCCCGGGCTCACTCACTCCAGGGGTCCCGTGGGAAATGTCACCCCAGAGCGGCCACGTCACCCCCTGCCCAGTTTCTGGGCAGTGGTGGGTGCACAGACAGGTGGGTGCGTGGGGTGCAGGGGTGAGCAGGTCAGGGGAGCAGGGCACAGCGTGGCAAATGCCGTTGGGCTCAGCAAGGCTCATCACCCCAAAACAGGGCATGGAGGGGACAAGATCTGAAGCAGAGCCGGGGCCAGGAGCAGGGACGCGATGCCAGGGCAGTTGTGCCTGGGCAGGAGGCTGGTGCCATGAGGTGATGGGTGTGAGCCTGGCCCAGGGACACTGGAGGAGCGCTGGCCTGGCGCTCGTGTCAGTGTGTGGCAGCCCTGAGTAATTCCGAGTTACACTCCGGGTTCCCACGAGGTGCAGAGATTAATAACTGCATCGCACCGCTGCCAGCCAGTGTGATTAAACTCTTGATTAGAAGCTCAAACTACAGTGCCTCGTTAATTCCCCTGCTCTCACGCACTGGTAATTACCCAGCATGGGTGGCGACAGGCCCCGGGCTCCTGGGGCTCGGTGCTGCGTTGGGGACAGGGGCAGCAGGTACCCCGGGCTGCTCTGCCTTGGGGTGCTGGCTGGTGTCCCTGTGCACAGAGAGGAGGCGCTGGCTTTGGGCACAGGGCCCTGCCCAGCTGGGGCTGTGGGTCCTGGGAGAGGGTCACATCCCCGCAGCAGCTCAGGGCAGTGCAGGATGAGTGGTTTTGGGGAGCTGAGGTTTGGCATGTGCAGGGGTGGGAGGGGAGGGGGTGCAGCTCGGAAGTGGCACCATATGGGCTGCAAATGCCAGCACACAGCACACAGCTCGCAGCCGTTCGGGGGCCCTGCACACACGGCTGCACTGGGTGAGGACTGAGGGGCTCCAGGGACTGGGGGAAGGGGCTGGGACCCTGCTGCACCCCCGGGACCATGCTGGGACCCCGCTGCACCCCCAGGACCATGCTGGGACCCTGCTGCACCCCCAGGACCATGCTGGGACCCCGCTGCACCCCCAGGACCATACTGCCCACCCTGGGATGAGCACTGTGCCCAGGCTGTGGGCAGAGTTAAAGGTATCAGTGCAGGGATTTCTTGCCCCTTGGCCTGGGCTGTGGGGCACAGCCAATCTCTGCATGTAGGGGAGCGAGCGGGGCCTTTGGGCCCACAGCCAGGGAAGGAGGATGAAGGAAGGTGCCTGATTCCCACAGGATCACAGTGGGGAGACAGGACACGGTGTCTACCTGTGCCTTTTAGTGCTCTTAGGGGAGACACTGAGCCCACACTCAGCACCGATAATAACGTGCTGCCATCCCACCCATCACATCCCTTCGCACTCATCCTGTCCCATCCCGTCTCCTCCTGTCCCAGCCCATTCAGGGCCAGTGGCCACGGCACAGCCCAGGGGACCCCCCCCCCCAGCTCACTCCCTCGCTCTGTATCTCTCCTCGGTCTCCATCACCAGCTGTGACACCAGGGCTGCCCCGCTGCCGGGGGCTCAGTGGGACGAGACCCGTGGGGTGCAAATTCCTCGTGGTCACCCAGACCCGGGTCGAGGCGCCTTGTGGAGGGGCGGCAGGGCCGGGCTCGGGCTCGGGGTCCCGGGCCACGCGTGTCCCGTCCCCGCGGGTGCCTCGACGGGCGGTGACGTCAGGGGCGGGGCGGGGGGCGGGGGCCGGCGGTCCCACCTCCCCAACTTGCCGCGCCGGGCGCGCGGGGCCGCGCCGCGACGGACCGACGGCTCTGCTCGGCTCGGTTCAGCTCGGCTCGGCTCGGCTCGGCTCGGTTCGGCTCAGCTCGGCTCGGGTCGGCTCGGCGCGGCTCGGAGCGGCTCGGCCCGGATCGGAACGGCTAGGCT
>WBNH01007123.1:69216-91477 GCA_013401255.1 Urocolius indicus
CCCCAGCCCCGCCATGCCCATCCGCGCGCGCTGCACCATCTGCTCCGACTTCTTCGACCACCAGCGGGACGTGGCGGCCGTGCCGTGCGGGCACACCTTCCACTACGCCTGGTGAGCGCCCCGCTGCCCCGGTCAGCCCCGGTCAGCCCCGGAGCGCCGCGGCTCCCGCTGCCCCCGCCCCTCCGCGGGGTGCTGATGGGGAAGGGGCTGCCCGGGCGGTTTGGTGCTTTTGCTGGTTCGTGTCGGAAGGAAATGGTCGTGCCGAGGCTGTACCCGTGTGGTGCGTGGGGAGGGAGGGAGGGAAGGAGCGGCTGGCTGACGGACGGACAGAGCCCGCTCCTCGCCGTGCCACGGTCACCCCCTAAGCAGCGGCACACCCGGCCGAGCTGTGACAGGACCCCGCCAGCTCCAGGTTGCTGCCCTGCTCCAAAAATAAACCCTTCCGAGCGTGACGTAGTGGCTTGATTGCAAAAAAATGCATCCGTGGCTCTCCTGGGGAGCCCGACAGGTTTGTTCATCGCCTCGGAGCAGACGCCGGGTGTCCCTCGCTGCGCTGCCACCAGCCTCAGCGGGCAGCCTGTGAGCCAACCGCGCTGGGGCAGCTCTGGCTGTCGCGTCCTGATGCAGCAGCTCTCGTGCCGCTCCATGCATGGCTGCGTTCGCTCCTGCAGAGCTGCAGTTGCTCGAAGACTCTCTCCTAAGGCGATGTGAGCTCTGTAGAAGCGCTGCCCTGGTAGAGATAAGCTGCCACACTGAGTTCAGCTGGGAACTGCCTGGGAGGGGAAGGTGGAGCGCGTGCTGGAGCGCGGCCGTGCCCGTTACCTGCACCTCTGGGCGACCTGTCTGCCTTTCTGGTTGTAGTTTGTAACGAGGCATTGTGTCCTGCTGTCCCCTGGTGAGCTGGGAGGTGGCCCCTGGGAGCGGGGCTCCTGCACGTTGAGGATTTACTGTCCCTTTTCTTTCCTCAGCCTCATCCAGTGGTTTGACACGGCACCGAGCCGGACCTGCCCGCAGTGCAGAATCCAGGTAAAGCCATCACCTCCACACACCTTCCTGTTTCTGTGGCACAACTCTCTAAAGGGCACTAAGGAACTGTGGCCTTGGCCTGGGGGATACAAGGAACAGGCTTATGGCCTCTTGAGGTCCTCCCCAAAGGCTTTAGAAGGTGAACATCCCTCAGCCTGCCTTCTGATCAGAGGGCTGCTCGGAAGGTGCCTTGCTGCTTCTGCTATTGTAGCTTCTCCAGGAAGGGTCTCTGAGTTTTCACAGCTCTTGTTTAGGCCAAGTAAGTACTGGGATAATTGTAGAACGGGCTGGAAGGGGTTAGTCAGGACATCAGAGCTGCATTTCTGTGCTGCTCACCAGCCTGTGCTGAGGCGTGTGGTCGTTAGAACCAAGTCCCTGCTTTGCAGCACTCTGCTCTCTGTTGAGAAAGCAAAGGCTGGGGAAGGAGGGAAGGATGCGCTCTGCTTCTGTGATGGAAAGCTGAGACTTGGTTAAGCAGTGACTTAACTGGGACTTGAACATCTCTGAAGTCCCTTGTGCCACCAGCCTTGCTGCCGCCGCTACATCTTGGTGTACGGTGGCTGCAGGAGGTGTTGCCTCACGCTCAGGTGTAGGTTTTTCACCAGCTTGTTCTGTGTTAGTGCATCTTTCTCCCTCTCAAGGTCTTGGCCCTTGTTCCTTCCCTGACTTGTTGATTCCCTCTGTTCTTCTCTGCCTCTTACATCTCCGGGTTACCATGGAGTTATCGCGAAATAACATCTTATGTAGCAGTAACTATGCAATTAGCTGGTGTCATGACTGTATATAATACTTAAAACACAAAGCTGTAACTGCATGGGGGAGGTGTGGAGAGCTATCAAATTCAATTACAGTACCTTCTGCCTGCAGAAAGCAGCATGTACTTCTGTCTTAGGATTTGGCATCGTGTTAGCTCAGCGTCAGCTGCTGGGGCCTTGGCTGCCAGAGAACAGTCTGCGCTCGATTCAGTAAGGCCTGAATCTTTCTGCTGTGGCTCAGGAGCCGGGCTTGAGTCGTGCTCCCAAAACTGAGGAGGGGGTCTGCTGCTGAGCCAAAGCAGAGGCAGCAGTGTCACTGATGACATCCAGCACGTGACCTGACTGGAGGCGATACCCTCTCTCCCATCACCCGTCTTCCTTGTCCGTTGTGTTTCCCTATCTGTGTCCATCAGCCTCTGCTGTCTCCTGTGTTTAGGTTGGCAGAAAACACATCATCAATAAGCTGTTCTTTGATGTTGCCCTGGAGGAGCAGGTGGCGCCGGACGCAGAGACCTTGCAGGTAATTTGCCTGGGTGGTTCTGCTTTGGCCTTGTGGAAGTGTGGCCTGTGCTGATGGTCCTCTACCAGCAGCCACCTCCTGAGCTGCTGCTCGCTGTGCTGTGCTCGTGTTTCAGACATCAGTGTTTCCTGCCTGTCTCTGTTCCTCCTCTTGGTCCTTGCCCAGTCTCAGCTCTGTGGTAAGGAAGTCTACACGTGGTGGGTTAGAGTTTCCCCTGACCACTTCTTGTGTAGCCACTCAAGAAGCCTCCGACTTCAGGGTTCTTCCTGCTGGGTTCTCACCTTACCCAGAAACCTCTGGAAGCAGCATCAAATACATGTCCAATTATTGCTTCTCCCTTGGGTCTCAGAGCCCTGGGGATGAGACTACAGAACTTTTACCAAAGGCAGGAGAAGGAAAAATCCTACGTGCAATGAATGGACTATGGCTCAGTTGCACGTGAGCCCTGCTCACCTCTCTGGAAAGAAGGGGCTGTTGGAGGAAGTGCCAGCTCCTCGCATGTGCAGGTGGGGTTGTTTGCACATACCGTAAGGGCCTGGGTGGTGATAAAGTCTTGATTCTCCAAGATAAGTCAGGAAAGGGGCTGCCTGAAGCTGCCCCAGCAGTGGTGGGCAGTGTTGGGCCCCTGGGGAAACCTGTCTGGCGCTGAGTGCTGTTCCCTGAGTTGCCACCCTTGGGTGGAGCGAGCTGGGGGTGAGAAGGGCTGAAGGCAGAGAGGCTGTTCCATGTTCTCCTCTGTTTGAAGCGGGTGAAGCCTCGTGCCTTGTGGTTACCAGTTCCAAAAAAAGTAACTGGTTGACCTTGATATAATGGGATGCTTGTAGCCTCTTGTGTACAGCATGTACAGCCATTACCATAATTAGCAGTTGCCATGACGATGCTATATGTATATGGCATGTTTTTCAAATAAAGGCAGCCAGACTCTAATGTCAGCAGCGCTGTCATCCTCCAAGACTGCTAATGAAGAAACCAAAGAGCAAAGCATGTGTGCTGAGGAAATGAAAAAGCATCTCTGGGCACTTGAAACTGTGTGTCCTAGAAGGAAAGTAATGGCTCAGAGCAGATAAACATTGCCTTTGGTACATATTCAAATCTGTTCTCCAAGTGTAAACAGATGAGGGACTCGGAAACGGGTTGGCTGGAGAAAAGCGCCCCAGCAAAGCTTTTCTGTTCCCTCTCAGTCCCAGCCCAGGCTCTGAGGTGGGTTCCCTCAGCCTTCTCCTCCAGGCAGGTGGTGCTGAGGAGCTTCTGCCTTGCTCAAGGGAGAGGGCTCTGCAGCTCTTCCTGCACGAGCAGCTTGATGGTAACTCATCCTGCTCATCCAACGTGGTTGTGTGGCCCTCAGAGCGGCATCTAGCCCTGAGCGTGCAGCTTTGCTAATGAGAGCTGAGATCTCTAACAGGAAAGAACCACGTATCTTCTGTGGAGGCTGGAGTAGGCAGCTCCTGTGGGCATTTCCTCTCCTGTGCACTGATTTGTGTTGCTGCTGGGCTGAGGGTGATGCTGCCTCATCACCAGTTCCATGCTGTGTGCTGCTTTGTTTCTGGAAGACGTGCAGGCAACCGGCGTGGGTGGGATTCGCTGTCCATTTAGACAGCACTTCTGTTTGTGAAAAGAATTGGTGACTTCCTCAGCTAGAAGTGATTTCACCTGGTAAAGCCCTCAAATCTGGGATTTGTTCCCATGCACTGCCTGTCCCTCCAGCAGCCTGGCTCTAGAGTGCTACTTGGCTTCATCATCAGCTGGAGCTGAATCTCTGCAGCCCGCAGATGTCCCGAGATGAGCACTTGGCCTCCTGCCATGGAGAGGTTGGACCAGGGCACTGGAGTGTGCTGGAAAGCAGAGTGTGTAGCTGTGCTGTCCTCTGCCTTGGGGACACAAGCTTGGGATGCTCTTCTGAGAGCCAGTCTTAGGCACTCAGTTATAAGTGGTGAGAAGAGCTCCCTCGTAGCCTGAAACCTCTTCCCGTTGCTGCAGAATTATCTACATTATCTTTTGGATAATAATTGTTTTTGGTGCTCTTCCCCACTTTTGGTTCTGCTCTGAAATGTTTATGGTCAAAGGAGTGCCAGAGCTGCTTTTGCTTCCCACCACCAGGCGCCAGCTTCAGCACTGGAAGGAACTTGGTTCCCTGGAGCAGCTGCAGATCGCAGGCAGAATGCTGCCACATTCCCAAGCGTTTCTGGGTGCTGAACCTGAGACCCAGCCTGTGTCTGGGTTCATCCTGTAGTGCTCTTAAAGATGGTCCTCAGGGATCAGAACAGGAAAAGTGTGAGTTTTGGGGTGTAACACCTTGGTGAGGCTGTCTAGAACCTGACACAGTTGCTTGTGATCTGGGCAGCTGAGAGCCCTTGTTCTGAAGGAGGCTTTGGCTTGTTCAGCTTGGCTGAAAGGAGGCAGGAGGAGGAGGATGATTCTTGCCAGTGAACCTGCTGGGGAGGGTAGAATCCTGGGAGGACAGATGTCTGTTTGTGGTCAGGATACACTCATTTAATTTTGGGAATCACAGAATCTCAAGGGCTGGAAGGGACCTTGAAAGCTCATCCAGTGCAACCCCCCTGCCAGAGCAGCAGCACCTAGAGCAGGGCACACAGGGACTCATCCAGCTGGGTTGGAATGTCCCCAGACAAGGAGCCTCCACAGCCCATCTGGGCAGCCCCTGCCAGGGCTCCCTCACCTCAGCAGGGAAGAAGTTTTTCCCTATGTTGCTTTGGAACCTCTTCTGTCCCAGCCTGTGCCCACTGCCCCTTGTCCTGTCATTGGCCATCACTGAGCACAGCCTGGCTCCAGCCTCCTCACACCTGCCTGGTAACTCAGGCTGACAGAGAGAGGAGAGCTCCTGTCAGAGGAGTGAAAATTGAGAGCAGCCTTTGGGAGCTGTGGTGGAGGATGAGGGATTTTAGATTAAGTTGATGAATGAGGTAATGTTACATAGCTGCCCGCAGTAACCCAGGATTTCTTTGCTATCATGGTAATTAGCACATCTTGTGAGCTCACTAATCGTTCCTGAATAGGACTCTGAGGAAGCTCCTCCAGAATAGTTCCTGCAGCAGAGTTAATTCCACAGTCAGCCCTCCAGCTGTTGCCCACCCCCCTTCCCTGCCGAGGGCAAATCCAAGACAGCTCTGCTAGCCTTTGCATTTAGTCCCTTCAGCTTTACTGAGCTTTGCATCCCATATTCTCTCCCCTGCCTTTACTGTCACTGGCAGAGCTTTGCTGTGGTCACTGGCAGTGCTATTCTGGGCTCAGATTTGCATGTGGCGTTCCGGGTTGCACAGATTTGTGTGCTCTGCTTCAGTACTGTGTTGGCATTTTATTGTGGTTTTCTTCCACTGCAGTTCCTGCCTGACTTGTTACGTGCTTTCCTCTGCAGTTCTCTAACACAGCTTTTCAAGTCATCTTGTGTTGACTCTTTCCTGTATATATTTCTCTCTCCCTCGCTCTTTTTTGTGTTGAATCCCAGACTCAGCCTCTCTGTGTAACCTCTGCACATTTCCTGTGGCTATCGGCCAGTGTTCATAAGTCATACCACTTCATTATCTATAGTTTAAACTATGGGGCATTTGCAGCTTCTTTCTGATCCTTAATGAAGGCGTGAGGAACCTTTGATGTTCCTCAGACCCTCGTGGTGCTCGGGAGACACCATGTGCCCTCGATCTGCTGTGGGATGGGTCGGTTTAGCCGTGCTCTGTCTACGGCCGTTCGACTGAGCTTTGAGCTCCTCTCAGCATCCCCCACTGCGGTGCCTTCCGTTGGTCAGAGTGCTGGCTGGTGCCTTTTGATAGCTTTGCCTTTTTGGGGGTTGGGACGTGCCCTTCTCTCTGTCCCACCTGAGGTTGGCTGCGGTTCAAAGCCGCTGCTGGTGCAGCTCGTCTGGCAGAAGCCCGGCCTTGCTGCCTTCTTTAGGTAAAACAGGATAAAAATTGCTCCCGTCTGATTTCCTGTGTTTCCCTGAGAGCCTTCCAAAATTATTCAGCTAAAACAAGATGACTGACAGTGTGAGAAACACAAGGTTGACAAGGCTAAGATGAAGCTGGGATCTTCTCCCCCTGCAGAGTGCCAGCTGGAAGTGCTCTTTGTGTTCCCTGTGACCGTACTTGCCTGTAGCCTGGTGCTGCCCTTACATGGTCCCTTCTCAGCACCTGCCTGGTGCAGATGTCCTGCTGGGAAACCTCTTGGGCCCTTGTGAGATGTGGTGAAAGCTCCTCTGCAGGGTGTTTGCTGATTGTTCTCTGTGTTGTGTTTCAGAATGAACTGGACAAGGTGAAGGCTCAGCTCTCTGTCAAAGGTGAGTACGGGCTGTGTGTCCTGGGCTCTGCCTGTGTTAGGTGGCTTGCCCGGGCCTGAGGAACCCCTGTGCACAGCCCACCCCTCTCTGAAGCCCAGGGCACGCTGCAAGCTGCAAACTGCTTTGCTGGAGTCTGAAGTAGAGACCACCTAAAGCTGTACAAAGCTTGTGTGACAGCCAGAGCCCATAGCCTGGCCCAGCACTGCTGTGACTGGGGAGCTCTCTGCAGGCTGACACACAGGCATGCCCTTTTGGGGTTTTTTTTGCCCCTCTTCTTAATCACAAGCTACAGAATCGCAGCCCAGCTATATCTGGAGAAGGCTTGCTAAAAGCAAAACCCCTGGGTTTGCTCCCTAGGAAACTCACAGCTGCACGTGACACGCACGTGTTCCCTCTTAACAGATGAGGGGATAAAAGTGGTGCCCAAAAGCAGGAGCAGGGGAGGGCTGTGGGTTTTGTTTGGCTGTGGCAGTGCCACACGTGTGGTGTGCAGAGTGGACGGAGTGAAGCGCGCGAGCGTTTCCATCTTCCCAGCTTTAATTTTAGAGGATGTTTGAGGGAGGCAGGAAAAGCAAAAGCCCTGGAGACTTGTCGATGGGTTTTAAGCATCGTCTGTAGGCAGCCTGTCACCAGAACATGAGTCATGAGCAGCAAAAGGAAAATGTCAGTCTGAGTGACAGAAATCCAAAGGCACACTAGCAGAAGGGGGGGGGAAAAAAAGAATCTTAAAGAATGCTGGGGGCTCACCCACGCCTCGAGAGGCGTCTTTCCTCTGCCTTCCCTGCCTGCACGAGACAGACATGAATAGCCAGTAGATGGAGGATTCAGTCCTTAGCAGAATTGGACAGTCTGCACATCTATTCTGAGGCCTGTTCTCTTGCCAGCTTGGTTGAGTTTAGTGACTTGGTAGAGAGCCAGATCTTCTGGGGAAGGTGGCTGGGATTCTTGCTAGGATGTTATCCGAGAAAAACTGCTCGAAGGCCTGCTCATCTTCTCTGCTTCTGGTGAGTAGAGGTTGGATTTGACATTCCCTTTCCCATTCTCTTCTCATAATGGAAATGAGAAGCTCCATCCCACCTCCTGCATCTTTTGCTGTGGGCACTCTGCTCTCTGGTGGTTCCCGTGTATAAATTCTTCACTTAAGGATGTGCTCTGTGCTGCAGAGGAGCTGTGCAATTGCCAGTCTCTGATCAGCTTGCAAATGGCTCCAGAGGTGCTGAGCTCTGAGCAGACCCAGCAGGCGCTGTGGGAGGTACTCTGCATGAGCTGCAAACTCGTGCCTGCTGCATGGGGAGGTTTGACTCCTGCCATCTGCCTCTGTGCAGCTGGGAATGGAGGAGGGAGAAGCTCAAACTCCTTGGGTGGATGTTGAGTCTCTACAAATGCAGGGGAGCATCTCCAGGCTGTGCTGCCTCTGGTGAGGAAGGGTTATTCAGATCAATGGAGAGGAAAAAGAAACGCTTTGCTAAGAAAGAAGTGGGTTTCCCTAACCACTTGCCTGCCTCTGCTGGGATATGTTCCTCCCTTCTTCCCCAGTCCCACGTGGCTCTTTTACTGTCTCATTGAGCAGTGAGGCTGCCCTGGAGATGATGCTGCTTTGGGATCGCGTGGCACAAACTGGGACTGGATTGCTTGCAAGGAGAAAAGCTTTTGGGAAGGGCACTGATTGTCTCTCCACTATTGCCAGGCTAGAGCCATGGATGATTTTAGCAAGGACAGAAGATGCTGAGCTGAAGACTTTACCCTGCTGTCAGCAGGGTTGGATGGAGGAGCTGCTGCTTTCCCTCATTGCCCAATTGCTTTGAGCTTTTCAGTGATGCTGGTTGTTCCCTGCCTAGGTCTGTCAGCTCCTGAGGGTGGGGGTTGCTTTGTGAGCTGTTCTTCCCTTGTCTTGACAAAACAAGTGGAAATCTGGTGGTGACTCCCATCGCCTTCTCTCTGGTGGTCAGAGGCACGTGCTTCCTTCCCACCTTTGCCTGCGCTGGGAGGAACAGCAGGACCCAAAGGTTTTGTGACCTGCAAAAAGACGCTGGAATCTGAGGCAGGAGCACAGTCCCCAGTGCTTGGCAGAGCTCTGCTTTGCTGCCTCTTGCCCTTTGCTGTGGATGCAGCAGGGTAGTGATGCAGCTGCACCTGGCCCCCGGGGGCTCCCCACGTGCGGAGGGGCCGGGCTCAGGGCTCAGCTCCACAGCTCCCTCACACACACCTCGCTGGAACTCGAGCAGTTTTCTCTGTGCAAGCCTGGCTTGGAGAGCATGCAAGGGTTAAGATGCATCAGCTTAATGCGAGCAGGGCTGGCACTGCAAAGCTATTAAAGGGAACTTGTTATCTTTAGTAAAGAAAATCTTGAAGGCTGCTGGCAGCGGGAGAAGCAGTTGCTCAGTACAGCCCCTGGTACAGACAGCTCCTGGGGAAATGGCTCTACAGGAACGGCCAGCTCTTAGCAGCCAGGAGCCTGAGCTGCAAGCAGGGTCTGTCTGTGGTGCTCCTGCTCCCGTGGGGCAGCCGAAGTTTGGGTTACCAGGCCATAGTAATGTTTTTCTTCTTTTGTTTTCCAGAGAAGGAGAAGCGGGAGTGCCAGGCTGTTGTGGATGGGCTGAGGGACACTCTGGATGTGCGCAATGCCACAATAGACTCGCTCCAGAAGGTGCTGGGAGAGACAGAGATGCTGTGCTCCTCTCTCAAGGTACCTTCCCCGTGGCTGGCAGGGCTGCAGCACCAACCACTGCACAGGCAGCGTTAGTTTGGCTGAAGACCTCTGCAGGCCCTGCTAATAAAGACATCGTGCCAGTGAGGCTTTGGAGCTGGTGCCTCAAGCTGCCTGTTTCCTTGATCTCTGAATGCCAGGAGGACAGCGGGGCTGTGCTTTCATTTTGGTTTTATTAACCTGAGGCGAGCAGTGTCACCAGTCTCGAGGTCCCGAGCACCCCGGGGGTGATGCAGAGGCGCAAAAGCCAGGCCTGTGGCTCGCACTCAGGCGGCTGCGGGCTCCAGGCAGAGGTGGCCGTGGTGGGGGAGAGCCAGCAGCACAGCCCAGAGGCTGCTGGCTCAGCCTTGCTAATGAAGTGGCAGCGCTGCTGCTGCAGGTAACGGCGTGAAGCGCGAGCGGGAAGCGGCCCCGGTGCCGCCGCGCTGGCTCCCTGCGGTGGAATGTTCTTCTGAAATGGGTTTAGGCCAGACGGGATTCAAGGCAAATTAGTTTCTTAGTTGGAGTGGAGGAGAAATCAAACTGAAATATATAGAGGGGGAGTTGCAAGCTTCAGCTGAGTGGGATCTGATCCAGCTCCAGGCTCTGTTCTGTTGCCAGGGCTTTCCTTCGGTTGGGTTAGTAACGTGTGAAGTCCAGGGATCGAATCTTCCTGTTGTGTTTCAGCGTGCAGTGACTCAATGTGCAGTCATGTACTGTGCGTAAACAGCGAGGGGAAGAGGGCGAGAGCAGGAACCTCTTGGTTGAGATGTCTTCTTGTGAGCTTTGCCTTGCTGTGGCAGGCTGGGCAGCCTCTGCTGTGTGAGGGTGTCTGTTTCAAGAGGATGGGGTTCAGAGAGCTGGGGTTGTGAGCTGCAGGCTGAAAGGCGGGGTAGGGGTCAGCAATGAGGTAAATCACAAGGCAGAAAGAGAGAGACAGTAAGGAATTAATGCCAGACAGGCCTTGCTGTGAGCCAGCATGGGGTTTTTTTTGCCTGACCACAGGATTATATCCATTCTGCAAAGGCAGCCTGGGTCTGTGCCATGCCAGAGATGCTCCTGGGGCCCCGGGTGTACCAGTGGCAGGATGTTTCTGATGCTCCTTGTTCCTGCAGAAACAATTGTGCCAGTGGGGAGCTGGTGCTCACTGCTCAATTCAACATCCTTGTGCTTGGCTTTCCTACCTCAGCACCTCAGGAGTTGGTTCTGTGATTATCCTGCCTGTTGCAAAACCCTCTGTGTGCACTTAAGCCCTTTTAATGAAAGCTGAGCAGGGCGGAAGGATTAGGGACCTGGAGGTATCTTTTCTGTGGTGTATGGGTTGAATAGAGCTGAATGCCACACACTGTCTTATGCTGCTTCATTAAAGATTAAGGCTCTAAAGTTCTGCAGTGAGCACACAGGCTTCTCCAGCTGTGCTGCAGGTCAGGCCTGCAGGCTGCCAGCACGTCTGCCTCCTGCAGCACTCTGCTGCTGCTGAACCTCTGCCTCAGAGTTTGCTGCTGTTTCAGCCTGAGGTGAGGGACTCTGCTCCAAATGGCAGAAAAAGTTGCTCTGGGGATCTGAAGTGTAGAGAGCTCTGTTTAGGAAGAGCCAAAGAGGGGCTCAGCTTAAGCAAGAGCAACCCGTGAGCCTACAACACCATCACCTCTGCGAAGTCCCAGCAGTTTCACAGCTGTTTGGTTTCTGTGGCAGGGAGCAGCAAAAAATCCCTGAAGTTCTGTGTGGAAGGGAGCTTTATGAAGTGATGGTCTCTGGCCAGGCCTCTCCCTGGAGTCAGCACTGTGCAGAAACCGGGCCCAGAGGCTTTTGGAAGCGCTGTGTGCAGCGTCCAGGCACACGCAGACCCAGACAACACAGATGTGCTGGAATGGTGCTAATTCAGGCTGGCTTTCCCCTGTCTTCTGCCACATTGCAGATCTCTGCTTCCTCAGCTCAGCTGATGCTCTCTGCTACTGCTCTCTGCTACTGGAGAGCCTGGAAAGCTGATGGCTGCTGTAGGCAAGCGAGAGAAGTACCTGGCTTGGTGTCTGGTTTGGCTGAAGTCTCAAAGAAGAGACTCACTCTGAGTTCCTGTTTATGCTCTAAGACCCTAATGGCAGGGAGAGCTGGGAGGCTAAAGCCTCAGCTGTGCAAGGAGGAGAAAGCAACAGCAAGAGGGTATTTTGTTGCTTTTGAAAACCAAATGGTGTGTGTGTACAGGTACTGCAGAGCCCCACAGACACTCCCAGCAGAGAGGAGCCTGCGGTGCAGCTCCTGCGCCACACTGGCCTCAGGAGGAGCAGCGAACCTCCCCCTGCAAGGAGCAGAGCCGGGGGTGGGGGGTGCAGCAGGGAGGGAGCTCACTCTCCCTAATCCTGGGCTGCTGAGGTGGTGATAGCATTAAGAGCCAATGCATAGTCCCAGCTGCCCGCAGTGCGCATAAGCCAGGATGTTTCTCTGCCGATCCCTGGAGCCTTCCTGACGGTCTGTGTGTGCGTTTGCTTCTCTGCAGAAGCAGATGAAATTCCTGGAGCAGCAGCAGGAAGAAAACAGAAGTTCAAAGGAGGAGGCCCGTCGCCTGCGAAACAAGCTGCGAGCCATGGAGCGGTGAGATGCCAGGCTGCCCCCCCTGCCCTGCCTGCTGCAGCTCCCGGCTCACACGCTGGCTCTCCGCACCCTGCAAGGTCACAAACTGCGCTGCGTTAGCAGACCTGCCCTTGCCTGTCCGTGCTCCTGCACCTGGTAGAAGGCTGCTGTCCCTCAGCGGCAGCGAGGCGCGGCACTGCGTGCAGCCTGGCCTCGGCACCAGTGCTCCGAGGTGGCTGTGTGCCATTCCTAGGGGCAGAATGCCAGCCCTGGAACGCGGGCAGCCACAGGGCTCCAGGCCCAAGAGCTGGGATGTCGGCCCTGTGTGTGCAGTGTTTGTGTACAGCTGTCCCTTCCTAGTCTGTCCATGCAGCGCTGCTCTTGCCTAGCCAAAAGCCCTGCTTGTGGTGGGGCAGTTGTGCCTCTTCCCTTATGACATCCAAACGCCTGCAGCAGCAGTTCAGGCTGCACCAGCGCCCTGGGCTGAAGCAGGGCTCCAGTCACTTTCCCAGCTCTGTTTGTGACTCATGAGCTGAGGGCACTTTGGATTTTTTTTTGCTGCAGGATTGAGCTGTTGCTTCAGAGCCAACGCTCCGAGGCAGAGGAGATGATCAGAGACATGGGAGTGGGGCAGGCAGCCGTGGAGCAGCTGGCCATCTACTGCGTCTCACTGAAGAAGTAGGTGCTGGGAACTGTCCAGGGTGTGCCCAGGGAGAAGCTCTGCCCAGTGCCAGCAGGCACATGGGCTCTGCAGGGCTCTCACTGCCTGGCTGGGCCTCCACTGGGGTTTGATTGACGGGTCCCGGGGCCTGAGATTGGAGCCTGTCACACCGAGCTGTTCCTGTGTCACCGGAGTGACGTGTGTCACCATGGGAACTGTCTCCAGTTGTCAGTGCACCTGGGAGGTGCTGCTGATGGTTCCCCCCCCCCTGTGGGGAAACAAGTGAGGTGCTGCTGATGGTTCCCCCCCATCTGTGGGGAAGGGAGTGGCTGAGGGCTCGGGGCTGTGTCCTCTTGCCCCGCTGCTCTGGCAAGGCCAAGCTGCACTGCTGCCCTTCCCTACCTGCAAATCCATCTGGGCCTGCTGGGCAAAACCACAGCTTCTTTGGGTCCGTTCTGATGGCAGCTGAATAATTGCAGCTTTGATACAAGGCTGTAATGAGGCAAGTGTCCCTGTGGTGTAATTGGGAATGAATTTGCAGGGCCAATGGTGTGAAGTCTCTGAAAAGTCACCAAGAGCAAAGTCTCCTCTTTGCTGCCAGCACGGAGGCTGCTCTGTTATCAGTCTGTCTTTTTCCACTGGCAACTGAAATGGCTCTGCATCTGGTTTCCATTTGGCTGGGGAAATCTGTTCAGGCCTTGTTCTCAGGCACAGTACCATGCAGCTCTCCTCTCCCCGTGGTGCAGTGGGCTGACGTGCCCTTGGTCAGTGCTGGTACACTCAGCCCCGTGCCCTAGAGGGCTTTGTGTCTCCTGGGTTTTCTTTGGTGGCTTTGCAGTTGCAGAGCTTCAAATTAAGGGTCTTGGCTTGTCTCTGAGAAGTTCTAGCTTGTTCCTTTCACAAATAGCACAGCTCCTCTGGCCTCTTTGCAGGGAATATGAAAACCTGAAGGATGCTCGGAAGGTCTCTAATGAAACGACAGAGAAGCTGAAGAAGGAGCTGTTTTCTGCCAATAGCAAGGTAAAGGGAGAGCATGCATCACCAGGGTGACATCTGGTCTCTAGATCCCTGTCAGTTACTGTGGCTCAAGCCCTCTGCAGTGACCCACCCCCACACTGAGCATCTTTGAGTGGTACAGGTGGTGTGGGAGTGTCAGGCTGGGGTTTCTGGGTCGGGGTGTGATGCTGTGGTGAGTGAGCGCCTCCTGGGCTGTTGTCAGGAGTGCAGTCTCTGAGGACACTGCTGGGGCAGCATGTCAGAGCCAGCCAGAGCTTGGCAGGGAGCCTGGACTGGAAGGCAGGAGCACTCAGGTGCTCTGCTGCTGCCACTGGGTTCTGGAAGCAGCCCTGCCTTCATGTGCCACTGTGCTGAGCGGGAGCTAGTGCCACTGCCAGCCTCTCCTGCCACAGAATCGGGTCCTTAGGGAAGGTGGGAGGGGGTTTGGAGCCAGCACCAGTTGAGCAGGCCTCAGTCTTGGCTTGGTACAACCAGGGGCACACCCAGCCTTGTGCCTTCAGCCCACTGAACCGGGCCAGGGAGCCTGCAGGATGCTGTGCCTCTGCAGGAGAGGATCCCACAGTGGGGTGAGGACAAAGGGCTCTGCTCAGAACCTTCCTGGGCTGGTCCTGACCTGGAGTGGAGCTGCTGACACGTCTCTGCTGCTTTGCTCCTCCTGCTCTAGGCCTGGCTGAGCTCCCTTAGCTCAGGTCAGGAATTGCTTTCTGTCACTTCTGGTAGCAAGTCCCCAGTGTGTGTGTGTGTGTGTGGCCTTGCTCTCCAAGGCACAGGTGTTCCCTGGGGCATCCTCACGTCCCAGCTCACAAAGTGAGAGACTGTGGGTGGATTTGGCCTATTTTTGTTGCTCAGTCATAGCTGTTATGGTCCCTTCAACTGGAGAAGGAGGTTCTCAGATTGCTGTGCTGCTCCCCAAAGGAGTTAACCCGCTCCACGAGGTGCTGCTGCCAGGGCTGGGTGGCTTCTGGCTGAGTCAGGGCTGAGCTGCCATCACCAGCCCGGGTCAGGAGGATAAGAGTCAGTGCAGAGATCCGGGCTGTGCTGATGACTGTGCCCACAAGTTGTGGGCTGGCCTGGGCTCCTGAACCCACAGAAGTCTCTGATGTGGTAGCAGGGCTCTTCTCGACCCCTGCTCCTGGCATGCTTCCCTGTTGAATCAGGCTTGTGAGGATGCCAGCACTGCTGATGCACAGCCGTCAGCCAGCCCGTGGTTTGTAATTGCTGTGCTGTGGCCGGAGTCCTGCGGGAATTCGGAACGCAGCCACCAAGCGTTGGAGCAGGGAAGAGCTGTCGCCATCAGGCATAAACGCTGGGGAAGTGCTGTAGGGAGTTTTGTGTCGAGCAAGCAGCCCTGGAGATCCCCCTGCAGGCAGCTTGAGGAAATGGACAGGCGTTCGGGTGCTCTGATACAGGAGAGATTGGTCAGACTGCCACAGGAAAACAGAGCCCTTAAACAGGGCAAAGTGGCATGTGCTGCAGAGCAGCAGAGCAGCGCTGCTGCCCGGGCATCTGCTGCCTCCCTCACCTGGCTGCTCTAACCACAGCTCTGCTCTCTGGGTTGGGTCGTTTCTCCTGCAGCTGCAGAGGACGGTTTCAGAGTTGGAGAAGACAAAAGAGGAGTTAAAAAGCACCCAGAAGGATCTGAAGAACGCAGACAAGGAGATCTTGGTGAGAATATCATTCCTCAGTCTGCAGTAACTGGAAGCTGGCCATGGCCTGCAGCTGCAGACCCAGGAGTTCTGCTCAGTGACTGTTACCCAGCACACCTTATCTCTTATCTGCTCCACCTGAGGCTGATGTATGGAAAAGGAGCAAAGTATCTGCTACTAAATCTTTCCTGATCTTGCTGTCTGCTTTCCCTTTTCCCTCCAGAGTTTGAAGAAGAAGATAGACATCTTGCAGGATACTCTGAAGGTCCCACCTGTAACCAGAGAGACGCTCAGTCGACTAGTCTTTGAAAGGTTAGTGAGGGCCATCCTCAGACACAGGCCAAGGGTGGGGAAGGCAGGTCCAAAGCAGAGCTGGCAGTTTAACTAGGTGGGGAGGCAGGGATGTTCCAGTCTGGCAGGCATCACTAGCATGGTCATTTTGCTCCTTGTATCCTATTTTGGCTTTTTTCTTGTTGCTCACAAGGTGGTGTTTGGTTTACCTAAAAAAACCCACAAGTGTGTTTGGGATGGTTTAGGTCAGGATGGGATGGAAGAACAGGCTGGGTTTTGACAAACTCTTTGTCCTTCTGGGGAAATATCCCTACAGCTGCTCTTCTGGTTGCCTCAGAGTTGGCCATCCAGTCAGCATGCCCTGGTGTGTGGGGGTTGGAGGTCTTAGCCAGCCAGAGGAGACTACCTTGAAAAAAAACAGTATCTTTCAGATATTTATCAAGCCCCTTCATGTGAGGAGCCCATGATGTGGCCCCAGTACAGCAAGCTGGGCTGTGCACACAGGGGCAGCAGCGTGCCAGCGTGTTTCCCTGGGGCCCAGGGCGAGCAGCACTTTGGGACACAGGCTATAAACGCTGGGATTTGGGTTGTCCTCCTTCTGACACTTGTGAGCAGCACGGGGCTCTGCCCTGAGTCCCGCTGGGTCATCAGTGGGGTGAGTGACACTGCCATGGCCTTGCAGCCCTGCTCCCGTGGAGCTGCGGCCCCCGAAGCTGCACCGCCCGCCCCACAGCCCCGAGATCGACCTGGATGCCACGTGGGACGTGGACACCCCTGAGCACCAGCCCTGCACGTCTCTGCTCAGCCCTGCAAAAAGGCAGAAGCTGGATAAAAAGCCGTGAGTCTTCCCTCCTCCTTCTGCTTCTAAAGCAGATGAAAGTGTGTGTGTGTGTGTGTGTGTGTGTGCGCTTTGGAAGCTGCTGTGGGAGCTCAGATGGCTCTCCAGCTGCCTGATGGTGTGCTGCAAGGTTTGGCGTCACTCGCTCGGCCTCGCCTGCCCTTGCCAGCTCCACTTGAACGATCAACCTCTGCTGATCTGCTCCTTGGGCTTCTTACAGGCCTCCCGTGGTAAATCTGGCAAAGAAGGTTCTGAAGGAAACAGTGGAGGTAAAAGGACTAATGTCAATTTTCTGTATCTCCTCTCTGATTCTGCTGGTAATGAGCTTGGGATAAAGGACCCATTTTCTCCATGTAGGAGATGCTGTGGCCATAGACTGGCCCGTCTGTGGGAACACAGTACATGCTTCAAAGAGCTTCCTTCCACAGTCTCCTACAAACACTGTTTTGCTGCCTCAGGCCTCCTGGAATTGGGTAGGAGAGGGAGGGTGGGGGACCCACGTGCTTCTTGCTGATTATCCTGCCTCAGATGTGCTTGGCAGACCCACGGGGCTGCCCACGAGGGCTGTGGGGTCAGCTCAGAGGGCCTGGGTGCTGTGCCCTGCCTCCAGGCACTGTTCCACATGAGCCTCAGTGGGAGGCTGAAAGCTACTGTTCTTTGACCTGATACAGCAGTAACCATTACCCTAAATTGCTGTCTGTGGTGTCAGTGCTCTCTGTATGTGGACTGCATTCAGCAGATCACGCTGGTTAAAGGGCTTTTCTCATTGTTTTGTGGGACAGAACTGGGCAGATGATTTGGAGGATGATGCTCTTAAAGGACTCTTGCCAACATTTGTCAGGAACTCTCTTCTGTCCAAGAAGCCCTCTTCAGGGAGCTTGCTGGGCCCCCACAAGCACACAGGCACTGTAAGTAGCACCGTCCAGTTGGTGAGCGTGTGGCGGGCTGGCACTGCACACCTCTGTCCTGAAGTGACCCTGCAGGAGGAAACCAATGAGGCTTTTACCTTGCCACATACAGGGTGTGGGAAAGAAATCTTGGAGCACGACCTGGCTGCTTCCCGGTCCTGCAGAGCTCCAGGGATGACAGATGCTCATTCCTTTCCTGGCAGCAGACTGAGTGACCCTCAGTCTCCCATTCCTCCACTTACTTGAAGCCTGGGGTATTTTCCTTATACTCCTCAGGCCCAGTGACAAACCCCTGAGCCTTGCTGCTGCTCAGAAGGCTCAGCTTGCTTCAGAAAAGCGCCCAAGATACCCAAACTTTACTAATACCTTTGGGCTTGTGTTCTTCCAAAGGTGAGGGCTTAGCACAAGTTCTGTTTCCAGGTGCTTGTTACCCTTTCCCAGCATCTGTGGCCTGCAATGCTTCCCCTTCCCTACAGCCAGCACAAGGAGAGGTAGCCCAGGCTCTGTGCTGCTGCTCCAGGCTCATTTCTCAATCTCTCTTTCCTAGGTGAGGACGGGGTACGATGGCTTGGGAGGCAGAACAAAGTTCATACAGCCTGTATCCTTCCCTGCAGCTCTCCTGGCAGCGGTGATGCTGTGAGGACCTGATCTCTGTTCCTCCTCTTCGGTCTTGGCCATCTTGGGGAGTCCTGTCCCCCAGTCAACCAGAAACGGAGCAGGATCCTGAAGGAACCATCAGGTTGCTCTCTATCTGACTCTAAACAAGTTTGAGCTCAGCAAAGGCATCAAGGACCTGACTTGCTGAGAGCATTATCAGTGGGGGCTCATGCAGAAGGAGCATAGCAATGAGAGACCAGTACAGTCTGGACTCCCTTGCCCATGCGTCCAAAGCCTGCCTGCCTGCCTTCCTGCAGCTTGGTGCTGCTCCACTGGGCAGCCCCACAGCCCTCAGAGCTGCTCTGACTCCACTCCTCATGCAGGAGGATGTTCCTCCACTCTCCCTCCTGGGCACTGCTGTCAGAGGGCTGTGTGGTGCACCTATGGCTCCTGATGCTGGTCTTGAGAGGGTTTTGCTTTGTAGAAAAACAGGAAGCTGAAGCAGAGGAATGAGCAGCTGGAAGCTGTGCCCGCTGGGAAGCCTCAGGTGGCTGCTCCTGTGGCAGGGTGGAGGTGCCCAACAGCAGGGAGAGGCCTGGGCCACATCTCTGGGGCTGGAGGTGACTGGTGGGTGGCTGTCCCAGTGCTGCCTCTCACACAGGGGTTGCTGGAAGAGCAGCTCAGTTCTGCAGGTGTGCTGGCTTGTGTAGCTCTGCAGTTCAGCTTGCATGGCCTGCACCTCCCTGTCAGTGCTGCAGGTTGAGTTTTTGCCTCTGGCCTGTGAATTACAAGGAACTCTGCTCTTGAAGGGCTCTCGGGGTCACTGCCCTGGCAGTCTGCAGGCTCTGGCTGCTGGGCCTTGCCCTGCTCAGTGTCCTGGCTCTGACACACAGGGCAGATCTCAAAGCTGTGACAGATCTGTTTGAATGCTGTTTTGTGTGCGTGGGGGAAGCACAGAAGTGGGAAGTGTTCCTTGACCCCTGGGACAGGAGCACGGCTGAGCTCTGCCGCTGTGAGCAGGGGGCAAGGCCCAGCCTGTCCTGTGGGGAGCTTTCCTTTGGGTGCAGATGGATGGCCAGGTGCCAGGCCTGTGCGTTGGGCTGCTGTGCCACAGCCACTCATCACTCCTGTCCCCAGCACGTGGGGTTGTGGTACTTTCCTTGACAGCTTCACCACCAGACAAAGCTGGCGGAAATCCGCCCGGCAGCAGTGAGGAGCAAGAAGAAGAATGTCTCCAGGCCAGTGTCTGCAGCTCCCTCCACATCTTCCTCCAGCAGCAGCAGCAGCCAAGCCAGACTGGACAGTTTCCTGCAGTGAGGGCCCTGCCTGGAGCCCAGCTCAGAGCAGCACACAGCTGCCAGCACTGTGCGGGGGCAAAGGGGCTGCCCCCACCTCCCAGCCAGCCCCAGGACACCGAGCCCCTGGCCAACGCTTGCACTGCTTTACCCCTCTCGTGTTACTCCTCCTTCCACCTGTTTTCTTGCAGAGTAAACAGGATTTGCTCATCTCCTGGCCTGCTCAGAGCTCTGCAGTTGCTGCTGCTCTTGGGTGCTCTGGCATGAGGTGGAACTGCACTTGGAGGTGTGGGAGGGGCACTGGGGATGGCTGGAGCACCAGCAGGGTGCAGAGACCTGGACCAGCTCTGTGCTTGTTGAAAATAGTTCCAAGAACGTTTCCCAGAGGAAGAGACGTGCAGGGAGCTCGTGTTGCTGCAGGGGGCCTGTAGATTCATCATCACATTAAACCCCTTCCCGGTGCCATGGGCCTGTGGGGCACGGGGAGACCCCCAGGCAGGACAGGGGATGTTCTGCAGTGCCCTGGTGAGAAGCCTGCTGTGTTTTTGCGGAGCTGGCACTGCGATTGCTGGCCTGGGCAGGGCAGGATGGGGTGTGCTGGTGGCACCTCTGTTCTTGGCAGGTGTTGCTCTGAAGCTCTGTTAGGAATTTCTAGGGTGTTTTTTTTAAATGAGGTTGTAGGTGTGTTTGTTCTTTTGTAACTGGGCTGCCCAGGGATTGGAGTGGCCTGAAGAAATGCTGGAGAATGGCTCCCTTCAGGGGAGGGGGAGCCTGATGGGGCTGAACCTGCCTGGGGTTCTTCAGCTGGAGACATGGGGCAGGAGGTTCCCTCTTGCCCGCCCCAGAGCTGAGGCAGGGCTGTGAGGCATCTCCCTGCAGCACTACTGGACAAATCTGTGATGTCTTCTGTTTCCAGCTGCTTCAGGCTGAAGCCTCAATGCCTGGGCTGGCTAAAAACATATCTGTGGGAAATAAAATACATGCTTGTTAACACAGCTGGCTTCGGAGCATTCTCTTCCCCGTTGCATCTCTGGGTGGAGGGCTGAGCTCAGGTGCTGAGCGTGGGCTGGTGGATGTGCCTCTCCCTGCTGAAACCTTTGGTGCCTGCTCTCGGGAGAAAGGCCCCTTGTGCAGGGACAGGCTGTGGTGGGATGGAGCTGTGAGGGAGGTGATGCTGATCTGCAGGGCCAAGGCCTGCAGAAAGGGCTGTGTCTTAGCTGCCTCCCTTGGAGCTGAGTGCTGAGGGACACGGAGTGGATGGGAGAGTAGAGGAGTGTGAGTTCCCAGGGCTGGGAAACCAGCCTGAGGGGAAGTGAAGGGGATTTAATCAAACAGATAATTCAGAAGCGAAGCTCCTCTGCAGGGAGCGTTCTGCTGCTCCTCTGGCTTGGTGCACTCATCTCTTCAAGGCAGGTACCCGTGAGAAAGGGACAGACTTGCTCCAGATCTCTCTGGCCTGAAGCAGGTTCAGGAGCCCCTGCTAAGGAGCTGCAGTGGAGGGCTGGCTGCGTGGCTGGTGTGGCTGCTGCTGAGCTGGCAGTGCCTCGGTACCCGTGGAGGCAGAGCCAGGCCCAGCCTGGAGGGATTGCGAAGGGCTTTCACGGCTGTGCTGCTCTAGCTCTGGTCTGAGGAGCTGCCAGAGGCTGGGGGAAAGTTTCTGGCACCTGCCCAAGCCAGTCCTGTCCCCTGCTCAGCTGTGGCCCCAGGGCCACCCTCCCTGCCAAGCTCAGGCCGTGGCTCTGTAGCCCAGCGGCCCCCCAGGTTCAGCGATGGCTGCGTGACCGGGAGCAGCTCTGTTCAGCTTCTGCTGCGCCTGTTGCCCTCCAGTGCTCCAATCTTGGCTTGGAAATCAAACATCCTGCACTGAAAAGTTCTGCTCAGGCTGCTGTGAGAGAAGTGCCTTCATTTTGGGGTTGGCTGTGCCTGGGCAGCACGTTCCCCTCTCTGCCGTGCCCTCTGCAGCTGGGCCCCTGTGCCCTCTGCTTCCCCGGCACCGAGGCAGCTCTCAGCAAGGGCTGGTGTGTCCCGGCTGGGCACTCAGCTGCCAGGCACCGCCTGGGCAGGGGCTGCTGCTGGTGGCTGCTCACGCCTCTGCCGAGTTTGAGGAAGATGTTTGGAGTCTCGTGGCTTGGAGGGACAACACCTTCCTCCCAAAGCCAAGCCTCTTTGCATTTGTTGTCCTCGTGTCCTGGCACTGTGTCAGCCCTGATCCCCTCTCACCCTCTCCTGCTCTCCCCCTGTATGTGCAGAAGGTGCTTCTGGCGTGGGGGCTTTTCCCTGTTCATTGCACTTGTGCGTTGGAGCCTTTTTCCTCTGGCTCAGGGATGACTTCGATGCCTTCCTCCTCCTCTCACACCCCTTATGCCCTGCAGCTGGCCCTGCCAGTGAGCCCCAGCTGGGGCTGCTCCCCGGGCTGAGGGGCTGCAGAGGGTTGGTGGGGAAGGGGCAGTGGGCAGGGTGAAGCCAGTTGCTATTTTTGTGAATATCACAGGTGAGACCGGACCCAGTTTCACATTTATTTCAGGATCCTGCGTGTGCCTGTTGACTCACAGAAAAAGCTGCTGCTGCCAGGGCTGGGGCTGCCGGCAGCGACAGGGAGCTGCCTCTCCCCTCCCGCTCAGCCCTGTGGGGCTGGGGCCGGGGTCATCCCCTGCCCTGGCCCAGGCCGGGGCTGCCCCCAGGGCTCTGCCTCCGCTCTGGCCGGCCGCGGGGACACGCGGCAGCCCCGGGCAGGGGTCAGGCAGGAGGAGCTGTGGGGTGCCCCTGCCCGCCCGGCTGTGGGGGGAGCCCCGTGCTGCGGTGGCTGAAGCCGGAGCTGCCCGTGGGCGCGGTGGGGTGCGGCGGGAGCCCGTGGCCAGGCTGCGCTGCGGCTGCGCGCTGTGAGCCCAGGCCAGGGGCTGCGGGTGGCCGTGCCCCAGCGAGCCCCCGGCGCTGAGCAGGACCCGGCCACGGCGGCAGGAGCGCGGGCTGCCTGCAGCGCGTGTCCCCACAGCCCGCGCACGGAGCTCGATGCTGATTGGCTGGTGCGTGCGCGATGCTGACGTCACAGCGGCGGGGGAAGCCTCATTGGCTGGCGGGGTGTGACCTCGCGCGGGAGCGGCCGCTCCCTGGCCGGCAGCGCGGGCTGTGGCGGGGCGCCGCCTGGCGGGCGCGATTGGCCGGTGC
>WBNH01007123.1:92322-184199 GCA_013401255.1 Urocolius indicus
GGGGCTGTGCGGGAGGTCGCGGCGGCGGGAGCTGCGGATCTGCGGGGTCCGTGCAGGGCAGATGGACGGGCTGGGTAAGAGACGGGAGTGCGAGGCGGCGGGATGGAGCCCCGGGGGGTGTCGGAGGGCAGGGGATGCGGGCGGGCAAGGAACGTGGAGCGGGGGCCTTAGGGACAGCCAGAACTGGTGAGTGCTGGAGGGTGCAGCCCCGGGGAGCCGGCAGCGGCAGCTCGGGGGTACCCGTGAGCGCCGGCAGAAGGCAAGGGTGCGGTTTGGGGCTGCGTGACGGCGTGCCCTCAGCCCTCTCGCTTCGGTTTGGGGGGCAGGAGAATGGACACTCCGGCAGTGAGGGCTGGGGTGGGCACAGAGGGGACAGGGGTGGGATGTGATTTGGGATTGCGGAGCTTGGGCTGGGGAATGGAGTCGGAGTGGGGAGATGACACCAGGCAGCACGCAGCCGACAGCACTGACACACCCGAGCACCCCAAACGCGGCCACCCCAGGTAGGGCCACCCCGGCCAGAGTCGGCACCAAACGGGAAAGGTCGTTATGTAACAGGAGGGACGTGCAGCCCTGCCAGGAGCCATCGGTGCAAAACCTCGTGGGGAGCCGCGCCGAGCCGCTCCCCTTCTGCCAGGCAGCGCTGGCCGGGAGAGACAGACGCTTCGGAAGCAGGTGTGGGATTGAAGATATTCCCGTAGGAAAATAACCCCCAAAGCTGATCCTGTAACATCTCTGGCAAAATAAATGTCGAGGAGCAGAAAGTTGCACAGAGGGACGTGGAGGACTCAGTGGGCCGTCTGCTGACGGCGCGTGGCTGAGGCGGCAGCGTTCCGGGCTCTTCACCTCACCCGCGCAGCGATGAGCGATGCTCCTGCAGCTGCTGCTGCTGTTGCTGCTCCTGCTGCTGCTGCTTCTCCTGCTGCTGCTCCTGCTGCTCCTGCTCCTGCTAGCATGGTGCTTCCAACGGGGAAAATGCGAGCGGGAGGCTGCAGTGGCTTCCCCTTGCTCCTGGGCAGTGGGCTGCAATCCCTGCTCGCAGGCTGCCCCTTGACAGCCAGACAGGATTCAGGGATCCGACAGGCTGGCCGAGCTGCGGGCTGGCTTCTCTCTGTGAAATCCCATTAGCTTTCACACGAGGAGCAGGAGTAAACACCCCGGAGTAAAATCCTGCCCGTTCCCCGTGACAGTGTTTCCTGTTTCCCTTGCAAAGAGTCACTGGCCTGTCTGCTTCAGACTCTGCCAGCCAGAAGCTGGGCATGGGCTGCTCGTAAAAAACGTACAATGAAATACCTGCAGGGCTATTTAGGCCGGCGTAGCGAGATCAGCCGAGAGAGCAATGCAGGTCTGCCGGCTCTGCCCATTGCTGGCACTGCCATGGGGCTCCTCCGTTGCTGCCCGAGCTCTGCCTTTGCTGTTGAACCAGAAACGGGGGTCCCAGGGGCTTTGGGGGTCCCAGAGCACACAGGGTCCAGCCGGGTGGAGGAGCGTGGTGCTGCCACACTGACCATGCTCTCTCCCCTTCTCCCATAAATGCCAGGTTGGTTTTTCTGGACATGCTTGAGTCCTGGCAGTCTGAGCCGATGCTTCTGCCCCTCCTGGGGAGCTGCTGCCTGGGAGCTGCCCTCCCCTGCAATTAATTAACGCAATTAAAGAGGTGTGCGGCGCGGGGCTGCTGCGGAGCGGCGGCGGCGCGGGGAAGATGCTGCTCTGTAGCACTGTTTAAACACTGAGCGTGGGAGGGGTGTGGGGAGCTGAGCCAACGCCGGGGGATGTTAATTCGAGGTAACAAAGTGGGACTGAGGGAAGAACTGGGCCTCGAGAAGAAAGTCATCAGTGTGAGAAGCTGGAGCGGGCACGTAAGAGACAGCAGCTGCTGTCAAAGGTTTAGCAAAGCCCATCTCGTGCTGACGGTGTGCAGTGCGGAAAGCGCCTCTCCAGAAATCCCAGGTGACCAGGGAGAGGGAATTTCTCTCCGTATCTGAGCAGCTTCTTCCTCTTCTTTTTTTTTCCCCCCTTAGTCTGTGTAACCTACATCTGTGGGCAAGCCCAGGAAAGCTGCTGCAGTGTTACTTCTCTGTGTAACCTTTCACAACTCGCTTTGTGTTAGTGATACAGGGCCGCAGTCTGAATCCTTGGGTTTCAGGGGCTTGTGTTTAAACTCATCACAGTTGCTTTCAAGAAGCTGTGTGTGTGTGTGTGTGTGTGTGTGTGCGCACCACGGAGAGACTTCAGAGAGCGCAAAGCATCCCGCAGAAGTGCCGTCCTGTCACCGGGCTGCAACATCTACCGGCCATTCCGAAGTTTGATTCCTGCTTGCGAGCTCTGGGTGAGATGTGGTGGAGCCAGGGAGGGTGAAGGGGAGGAAGATGGGTGCAGTGTTCGGCCCCGAGGCGATGAGGCTCTGCCAGTGGCGTGCAGACGTGGCGCAGGATTGCATCAGGCAAGGCATTTTCAGGGCTGATGGGAAGACCTTCCCCTTGTGCGAGGCGCTGCTTAGAAGCTCAGCTGGGAAGCTTGTGCCCAGCTCTGGTACTCAGAGGGCTGATGCTGAACAGAGGAGGGAGAGGAGGGTTGCTTCTGGTCTGCCTGAACAAACGGAGCCTGAGAGGAGATGAAAAGAGGGCATGTTTTGAACCCATGGGGTCTAAGGAACACAAACGGGATGCGGATGCATTTGGACTGAAAACTTTCCGGCTTCTTGGCGTTAGAGTCCTGGTCTTAGAGACCCTCTAAGCAGAAAGGACAAGTTCATTCTAGCTCAAGCTTGGTGGATTGACAAGGAGGGGTTGGACACAAAGGGTAGCTTAGGACACAGTGCTTTAGGCAGCTGGCTTTCCTGGTATCCTGAAGAGAGACTTTATTGCTGTTCCTGACTGTGTTTGTCTGGGCCTGATTTATGCTCAGCTCATTCAGGTTTTGTGGTCTGTCTGCTGCTCGGCTCTGGAGCTCGTAAAAGACTTTTTTCGCCTGGGTGCATGAGCTTGGGCTGAAGCACAGGAGAGGGCAGAGGGGCAGCCTCCTGGGAAGCGCTGAGGACCGGCTACAAGTGCAGGGGCTGTCGGTGGGAGCAGCGGCGCTTTCAGCAGCGCGGTTTGTGTGCGCTGGGGAGCTGCGTGGGGCAGGAGGGAGCCCTGTCCCTGCCACACCCCACCAGCACCTTTGTTTTCTGGGATAAAGAAGCTGCTGTACTGAACAGCCTCAGATTTCTCAGGCTTCAGGTGAGCTGAAAGGTCTTGAGGTGACCAAGAGAGGAAGTTTCCAGTAGCCAGTGGTGGCTGCGAGTATCCAGCAACAGGACGAGGGGTGATGGGATGAAACTGGAACATAAACAGTTCCATTTAAACATAAGGAAAAACTATGTCAGTGTTTCAGTGAGGGAGCCCTGGCCCAGGCTGCCCAGGGACAGTGTGGAGGCTCCTTCCTTGGAGAGCTTCAAGACCCCCCTGGACACGTTCCTGTGTGACCTGATCTAGGTGAACCTGCTTCTGCAGGGGGGTTGGACTGGATGAGCTCTACAGGTCCATTCCAACCTCCACCATTCTATGATTCTATGAGTGCTTCTCCAAGGCCTTGGCTTGGCTTTGGAATGGCAAGGCAAGTGTAAGCCCCCTTTACCCTGCTATACATTTAGCATTGGGCTGTTTGATGGAGCTTGAAGTTAAAAAAAAAAAATCAGGTGATAGCAAGGAGTGTATCAGAAACTGGCCTGAAAGAAGCAGCCCCCCAACACAGACAAAACAGCACGACTTTAGGGGGGAAGAAAAATGCAGTTCAGATGCTCTGTTCTGCCCTTTTTAGCTCACTTGCATTTGCTGGGCATGTTTTCTTGCCAGGAGCATCATAGCAATAATAGGCAATAAGTCTATACATAAAAGTAATTAAAAAAAAACCCAATCAAATGTACCCATTTCTTTTTAAGTGGGCACTTTTCCTGAGCTTGCAAAAGCGAGCAGTCACTGTCCATTTTCATGTGACTCTGCCACATGGAAAACCAGGCTATGGACAGGGCTCTTGCTTGTCTAGAGAGCCAGCTCTGGCTTTGTTTCCACCCACTTCTAAACAGACTGAGCCCTGGGGAGGACACAGCAGAGGCATTGCTGTCAGGGGCATCACTGGAAAAGCTTTTCCTCAAATGCTGGAGCAGGTTTCTCCTGGCTGTTTGCTGGACTGTTGGGCTGGCCCTTTGGCAAAGTCTGCCAGGTGAGTGCTTAGTAAGTGTTTAGTTTATTTGGTGTAAGGTGCTCGGAGGGTCAGGATGGAGCTGAGGCTGGGTTTAAGTCAGGAGGGGAAGAGCAAATATGCAACATTTCAGGCTCATAAATCTTGGGTGAGCAAAATAAAAGGTAACAGGAGGAGTACAAAGCGGCTTACTTGATGGATCAAGTCAAAATATTTGCTGTGTTAAACGTCCCAGCGGGCTTGGATTCGTCTCCCTCTGCCGTGATGGGCTGGTGGTGTTGGTGCCACACGTCTTCCCCTCAGCAAGAGCTGTTTTGCATACTTCTGAGAGCTCTGACAGCAGCCATTAGGCCACTGAATTTAGATGGCACAACTCTGGGTGCTTTAAGTAACTCCCAAACCTCTTCTGTGAATGTGCTCATCAATATTCAGAATGTTTGGCATCAAATATTAATGTCTTTATTTCCAAAACAAATACACAGATTTGCAGTCTGCTGCACAGGTCGGGCTTTCTCTCTGCTCACATCCACCTGCACGTTGTGCTGGAGCCACAACCTTTTGTTGTCTCTGCGTGAGGGGCTCCGGGCTGCACCCACGGCGTCTGCGTCTGCTCACAAAGAAAGATGGGGAAGATTTTCTGAGTCCTCACTAAGTGTGGAGAGAAGATCATAGATTCATAGAGTGGAAGAGTTGGAAGGGACCTTTAGAGCTCATCCATTCCAACCTTCCTGTAGAAGCAGCTCCCACCTAGATCAGGTCACACAGGAACGTGTCCAGAGGGGTCTTGAAGCCCTCCAAGGAAGGAGCCTCCACACCGTCCCTGGGCAGCCTGGGCCAGGGCTCCCTCACTNTTTCCTCATATGAAAGATGCTCCAGTCCCCTGATCATCATGGTGTCCCTGCACTGGCCTCTCTCCAGCAGTTCCCTGTCCCTCTGCAGCTGAGGAGCCCAGAACTGGACACAGGACTCCAGCTGAGGCCTCACCAGGGCAAAGTAGAGGGGGAGAACCACCTCCCTTGACCTGCTGAGTGCCACTGCTCCTCTCCTGGATGCTGCTCATGTTTTTTTGGGCTGGTGAGTGACAGCAAGTGCTGGTGGTGACCCCAGGCCCCCTCACTGTAAGCTGTTGAGAGCGTTGCACGTATTTCCTTGAGATCGAGACTGTCGCCGTTGAGCCGTCGCTGTTTCCAAACGTCTGTCTGAATGACAGATCTGTTATTTTTGCATCAATCCATGGGCATGACTGGCCTTACAAACAGGTTTTCTTGGTCTGTTTTAGTGCCTGGAGGTGCAGAGCTTCGGCGTTGACCCCGCAGCGCTGCTGTGCAGCCTGTCAGTCATGGCTGGGCACGCTCTGCCGCTTTTCATGGCGCTGGTGCTGGAAAGGTTTGATAAATACGGTGAGCTGTCTCCTTGCTGAGAACACCCCGCACTTCCAACAAGCTATTGAGGAGCCTACAAGAGAGAGCAGCATCATTGCATGCTATTAGTGCTGGTCTGTGTTTCACTGTGAAGCTGGAGGGTGTGTTCCTGGGGGGGCTCCTCATCTGGACTTTGCTCCTGTTTGGTGTCAAAGAGGACTTAGTGATGCTGGTGACGGGATCTCCCTGACTCTTGGCCTCGTTACAGCTTACTAGTGTGTGTTTGATAATGAACACAGACCCTGGCCTTGTCAACAGACTGGGGACAGCGGGTTGGTGGGGCAGGAGACACCAGCTCCCTGCCCATGCCGAGCTCCTCCTAGGCAGAGAAATATCACCCACCAAGTGAAGAGAAGCCTCTGAACGCCATTTGTCTTTTTTCAGTGTCATTGTTTGGCTTGAGATGAGAAGTGATGGTAGGGCATGCAGCCTGACTTCTGGCACTGGGTGGTAAAGGTTGTTACGAAGGCTAATGGAGGCAAAACAAGAGGTCCAAGGTAGCCAAATGGCAATGAAATGGTTGTAAACACTGAGCCTAAGTAAGTGTAGAAGCAGTGTACCAGGGGGTGTAATGGGATACATGATCACAGAAGGCTTAAATAAAAGCCTCATCTCCTAAAATAGAGAGTCTCCCTGGTTTCTGCAGCGTGCAGTAGATTAGCCTTTCATACTGGCTTTATTCCCCCTGAAGATGTGATTAAATAGTTTGGTGCATTCTCTTTTGTCAAAAATGATTTAGTTGTGTTTTTAGGTCATTGTCTATAGAAGAAAAATGGGTGTATATTTAATGCAGTAGGCATCTTCTTAGAAGAGCTACAACAACAAAAAAACCCATCTCCTGCCCAGTCTGTCCCCAGACCTTTCTCCTGTCCCTGTCCTTAGCCTGTCCCGCAGGCATTCTTCAAAGCCTGTTGCTCACAGGCTGCCTCAGCAGCCTGCCCTCGTCCTCCTCTCTCTTCCTGACATTAGGAAGAGCCTTTGCACCTTCACCCTACAGCGACCAAGATGAACATCTCCACCCGGAGACCATCCGTGCAGCTGTCTGAGAGCCAAGTGACCGAAACAGGGACAGTCCTGGTGGGTGAAGGTAGGAGCGTGGGCCTGGAGGAGACCTCTGGGCCATTACCCGCCGGTACACAGCGTTAGACACCCTACTGTGTAGTGCTACTTGGAGCAGGTGTGACTAACGGTTCTGCACTGGGCTCTGGGACCTGCCTGGGACCACAGTGTCTCAGACGTGACAAAGCACTTTCCCATGCTGAACAGCTTTCAGATGAGGATTTGACAGCTCCTCTGAAGGCCACAGAAAAAAAAAATCACCCTGGACCGAAATGTTGCTCAGTGCAGATGTGACAAAATTCAGTGTGTGAGGTTGGGCTGCCCTCCTCCATCCCGGCCCGTGTGCCAGAGGCACAGACATCTCCGTAGATATTACAGGGTAGAGAGACCTTCAGATGCCAATCACTGAGAGCAGCCTTGGAACCTTTTTGCTTTTTTCCCCTCGTGCCTGGCAGTGGAATACTCCTTTTTTCCTGTTCGCAGACTTTCTGGGCAATGGGGGCTCGCTCACAGGCTCCTCCAGTTGCTGCGAGGGACGGGAGACGACTCTGAGCTCACAGCTTGGCTCCAGTGGACATTGCTTTGCAGGACCAGTGCTGTCCTGAGGATTTCAGCATCATGGAATTTGGCTTTATTCATGGACTTTGAGCTCTGTTAGGAGATGCTTGGAGGACGTGACCCCTTCTGACATGGTTTCAGGGTGCTCCTTCTTAGGGTGATCTGTCCTCGGAAGCTTCGTACGTGGGCACGAAGTTGACGTGAGGTGTGTGTCCTTCAGCTATGAAATGGATTCAGAGGGGTTCTGCCCCCTGACCATCCCATATGAGACTCAACTGGGTCTGCCATGGGCTCCCCTGTGCAAGAAAGACTGTTGGTAGCTTGTGCCTTTCCTTCATCTGTCTAGACGTGAGGAGCATGGGGAGATTTGGCCATATTTAATGTCTGCGAAAGGCTGGAGTCGTGCGTGGGAATTACACAGATTGACATGTTGTAGCTGGTAACCACTTCTCTTTTTTTTTTTTTTTTTAATAAACCAGAAAAAAACCAGATTGCAGCCTGGGAAAAAACAACGTGGGGTGAGGTGGGGTTTTTTTTTTCCTTCATCTCCTAAAGAAAACATTTCAGTTACAGATATGTGAAGTGATGAGTTATAAAATAGGAGTAGCTGAGATCTGGAAATGTATAATAAGTTCTTTAGGGACTTGGTAATTTGCCTTCCTCTTAAAAAAACAACATCAGCTGGTAATACAAAGCTTATGAAAGGCTGGGGGAAAATGCTGTGCTGAACTAGATCTTTTTCCACGTTGACTCCAAACTGTACTTTTTCCTTTGATGAAACATGAAATTACTGTTAATTTATTTTGTTCCAATCCCAGTTACATAAACTATTATTTGATTGTACTGCTGGACTGAAACACTGTGGGAGGTCTCACATTTAGGATTTTGCTGCCTCTTTCTCATTAAGCCTACAGACAGATTTCTTTAAATGCACCTATTAATCTTCTTAGGGAGACAAATTGATGTTTGGTTGGGTGTTGGGGTTTTTTTTCCTGCATTTTGGGGTGTTTTTTTAAACACTAAACTGCCAGTTAACTGCCAGAGAGAGTAAACACTGATGGCTTGAGGCTTTCCCAGGTGCGTCTGTGCTGCGGTTGGGCAAAGCGATGGCAGCATGTGTTGGCCCTGGCCAGGCTGGGTGAGTTGGCTTAAGCAGCCGGGGTGGCCACAGGCCAAACTCTTCTCATCAGGCTTGGCAGTAACCCCCAAGGCTGCAGGATGCAGCCATGCATTTATTTTTCCGTTTGAATGTTGCAATGTACTTTTTCTGTAGCTCGTTTACAGATTGATTCCAAGTTTGGGGGCTCATTCTGGGACTCCCAAGGTTGGGACCCGTTAACGTAGTCCTTGTAGGACTAGCAATACGACACGGTGAACTACCTGTTGTCCCTGAAGTGCCTTGATCTTTCCAACGTCTCCTCTGAATTGCATCTTCTGCCCAATGATAGGAAGCCACCATAGTTTGAGTTTCTTTTGACCCGTTCACAGCGGGATTTCTTGGTGGATTGAGGAGGATTGAGCCAGTGTGAGCCAGCAACGTGCCCTCGTGGCCAAGAAGGCCAATGGCATCCTGGGGTGCATCAAGAAGAGTGTGGCCAGCAGGTCAAGGGAGGTTCTGCTCCCTCTCCGTTCTGCTCTGCTGAGGCCTCATCTGGAGTCCTGTGTCCAGTTCTGGGCTCCCCAGCTCAAGAGGGACAGGGAGCTGCTGGAGCATCTTTCTCACGAGGAAAGGCTGCAGGACTGTTCAGCCTGGAGAAGAGCAGGCTGAAGGGGGACTTTAACACAAGTATTTGAAAGGTGTATGTCAGGAGGATGGGGTGGCTCTTTTTTTGTGCTCTCTCAAGTGACAGGCGTAAGTTGGAACACAAAAAAGTTCCACTTAAACACAAGGAAAACTGCTATGAGGGTGAGGGAGCCCTAGCCCAGGCTGCCCAGGGAGGGTGTGGAGGCTCCTTCTCTGGAGGTCTCCAATACCCACCTGGACATGTTCCTGTGTGACCTGATCCAGGTGGGACCTGCTTTAGCAGGGGGTTGGGCTGGAGGGTCCCTTCCAGCCCCCACCACTCTGTGATTCTGTCAGTGCTATCAATATATAAACCCTCACCTGGGTGAGAAGTGTGCAGGTGCTGCTGGCAATCTTTCAGACTGCTGCCCTGACAGACCTTCTCTGCTCTCCTCCGCTGGGAATGGCTCTCGGGAGGCCAGGGAAACCACTGTCAGGCTGCTCCCCAAACCCATCCGTGGGCTGCGTCTGCTGCGATGTGAACCTGGGAGATGTCTGCAGCAGATAGTGCTGGAGCACGTTGTGCCAGGGCCAGGCAGCAGCGGTGGCTCCTGGAAACACTCCTGACGTGAGGAGCGTACGTGAGGAGGTGATGCAGGTTCTGCTTATGTCTCTCCGAGTCACTCTGGGCTGCTCAGCATCTGCCCCAACTCTACTTAGGGCACCCAAGGAGCAGACATTTCCAAGCTTCCCTTTTTCCCCTCTGTCTGCAAGTTGTTGTGGATGTTTTCCTTGGGAATCCTGTAGCTGGGGAGCAGGCAGGGAAAGACGGGTTGTGTCCACGTATATGGGGTGGAAGTCTCTGAGCCTGCTGGTCCTGCAAGCGCAGCCCCAGCCTGCCCCCCTCCCTTTGGGGGAGGTCCTGCTGCCTGGGGCTTGGCAGCAGCAGAGCAGTGGGTAAAGTGTGATCCTTTGCACCCTTCATGGTGGTGATTTGCAGAGCAGGCAAAGCCCATTTGCCACTTCATTGGACTCGGTTTTGACTGGATCCGCTGTAGTGATGACAGAACATCGGTTGTTGTTTGAGTGGAAAAGACAGTCCGTGTTACTGCATTACAGGCCATTGATTACCTTAGCTTGTCAAAATAAGGCACCCAGAAGCATCTCTTTGGGAGAAAACTCTAAAGAAGTATGTCCTTGGATGTCCCTTTTATAGTTTATCTGCCTTCCTCATCTTGGGCTGTCTCCTGGCTGCACCGGTTAACGGGTTAGGGCTTGACTCCTCTTGGCTGTTGTCGTGGTTCAACCAGGACAGCTGCACCACTCAGTTGCATCCGACCCATGTTGGTAATAAGCCACTTAATTGTGATTTCTTATTAATTAAAAATCTAGTCCTAAACACTCTGAATCAACAACTTCTCATGCCTTTCTTTTTCTTTGAAATGTGCCAACAAAAACGAAGCAGCTGCTTTGGGTAGTAAGGAAATGCCTTCTGCTTGTCAGCGTAGCTAAAATCTGCTTCACTTACCGAGTAAAAAACCCTCGGCCTTACGTTTTTACCTGTTTCTATTTCTGCCACGTTAAGCCTTTTGATGGGACCGCGAGGATGGATACATCAAACGTGCAGATGTGTCAGTCTCTTTGGGGACAGATGTTGTGGTCTGGGGTGCGTGTGGCAGGGAAACGCAGGCAGGGACGAGGCGCCTCAAAGAACTGCCGACGCCGGAGAAGTGTTTTGCTTTGATCCTATAAAGAATGTGACAGGGGAATTTCAGACTCTGCTATTTCAGAAGCACATTTAAACGGAGCAGCTCGAAATGCTGAAGCTGATGGCGTCTGTGACAGGTTTGGTAATGTATTATTCTTTGGGTTTGCTTTCTTTCCTGTTGTGAATAACAAGTTTTACGCACAAAATGAATTCCTGATTTGGTTTGCCATTCACGTTTGAGCTTCTACTTCAAATCACTGAAGACCAGAAAGTGCAGAGCTCAGACACACAAACAACTGTACTGACCCCATCCTGCCTGGGCAAGGCAGTTGGCTGGCAGCCCCAGGGCACTGTCCCCAGCAGGCATTTGCAGCCACCCTTTTGTCTCTGACAATAGCTGTCAGGGAGAACATGAGGGACTTAGAAACTTCTGCAGCTGAGAAGTGTTTCTGACAACACAACCTGACGTGAAGTTTTTTTGTGGAATGGTACCTGGCTGTCTGGAACACAAAGCTCTTCTGCGTGAGCTCACCAGTTTTACCAGGTGCTCCTTTACGTGTGCAGTACTTGGACCTCTTTGGGGAGGACAGAGGATGATCACTGTTGCCTCAGTTCCTGCCCAAATGATCTTCTCTAGATTGCTCTTCCACACCTTAGATGTCAGTTCTCCTGGCAACAAAAACAACAAAATTAAAGACCTAGGTGGCCCGAGGGGCAATTACCAGGCGACCGAAATGCTGTGAGGTGCAGAGACACAATTGCAGAATGGATAAGAAAGCTTCAGCTTTTCACAGATGCAAGAAAACAACAACAACAACAACCCCTAGGTCTTGTGTTTCATTTGCCCAGGCTCAAACACAGATGGGTGCAAAGTCAGGGTTTTTCTGCTGCCACTCGCTGCAGTCACCAGGAGCTGTTTGTCTCTCTGCAGTACGATGGTCTGATTTCCTCTCCTGGAAATTACTGTTTAAACTGGGGTTTTTTCACTCCTTTTTCTAAAAATACAAGCTGGTTTCTTTCTGGTATGTCATTACCACCTCTTTTTTAACAGCACTTCTCTTTCTGATGAATCTCCCTATTTTTTATGCCTGCAATGAGCGTTGTTCCTCGTTCCAGGCTGAGTTTGGTTGACTCAAGCTGTCATGGACATGGATAATGTCTTTTTTTTTTTTTTGCATCAGCTTTAATTTTGGAGCATGTGTGGAATGCATCCAAAAAAAGGGACCCTGCATTCTTCCCAGCTTCTTAATGTTTAAAGGCAAGCTTCTTGCTGCCAGAGGTTTTGTAGAAGCACAGGGACCCATGGGTGCTGTGGACAGGGCTATGATGCTGTCCTGGTGGGGCCATACCCCTGGGACTGACCCCTTTTTTACCCACCAGCAGCAAACTCCTCTTGCCCACAATGGACTGACAGCTGCAGAAATCCTGCCAGCTCCTGCACCGAGTCAAGCCTGAAAAGGGAACCGTGCAAAACCAGACCTTTGTGCCACTCTCTGGAGGGATAAAAAGCCAGAAGCAAGTCAAGGGAACAGGCTGCCTCTGCTCTTCTCTTTGAATTGCTTTCCAGAATACATTTTTCCCAAAATAACTTAATTGTGCGATTTTTTTTTTGGGTAGATTGTTCTATATTTGTTGATGAGCATTAAATTGACATTTTCTGAGAACTGTCCAAAATGGCTTGAAGAACTCTTTGCAGAGCAGCAGTATCTCATTTCCAGCCCATCACTACACGTGGCTGTGGTTGTCTTCTCTTCTGTGCATTACTCTGCGTTTCTTGACCTTGGGTTTCACCTGCCACGGCATTTCAAGACATCCATTTCAGGAGAGCTTTCTAAAGCTCCTTGCATTCTGTTTTAGCTTTGAACACTCTGAATAAATCTGTATGGCTCAGCAAACTTGTCCTTTCATTATTCCCTTCTATGCTAGGCCATTTCTGAATATATCTCACTTATCCCATGGCAAGGACCTGCAGCTCTGCTTGGGAAAACCTGTCCATCTACCTCTATCCTTGGCATTCTAAACTGTGGTCAGTTATTAACCCACAAGAAGGCTTCCCTATATTTCACCATCCTTTTTTTTTCCCTTCCTTCCTTCTTTCTTTCTTTCTAGATTTCCATCCTGACATTTCTCCTACTGAGATGATTTTTACAGACCAATCCTGTACGTGACACAGGTCTGGTGTGGGAACCTTCATGCATTTCTCCTTAGCAAACAGCAGAGGTTGGGTTTATATTTTTCTTTCACAGTCTTAATGTTCCTTAAATGTTTCTGTTGAGTTTCAATCTTCTTTCAGTTTTTCAGATCCTTTGGCACATTGCCTCTTTCTTAAGTTTTAAGCTTTTTGTTTGGTTTTTGCCCCAGCTGTTGCTTAAGGAATTGGTTTTGGGAGGCTTTATTAGGTTTTCAAATCTTAGGGATTTTATTGTTTTTTGTCCTCACCTAGACAGAATTTTTACTTCTTGAAGGATTTTCTTTGACTCTTGTAGTCTCATTGTCTCCACTCTTTAATTATATTGCCTTGTTATGACCATGTCTTAAATCCTTTCTTGACAGAATACGCTTTGCCTGAGGCCTGAGTGTGCCAACAGGTGGCAAGGAAGCTTCCCTTTCTTACCCTTCCACCTGCTGCTTTTAATTGCTTTCGAACAGACTTTCTTACATTTTCTGATTGATTTTGCCCCCTCCTCCCCCCCCCCCCCATTAAATCTGAATGTTACAGTAGTTGTGTATTTGTGTGGTTTTCCCAGTCCTCCAAATAGACTGAAGGTGAGTCTGTTACTGAAAGTGTCTGCCCTCGATTTTGGCATCTGTGAGTGTGGCAGGACTAAGGGCTTGGTTCTGCATTGCCGTAGGGAATAGTGAACAACCTAAACAACGGTGCTGGTGCCAATTAACATTGAGGAGAGGCTGTCAGAGTGGGGGTTTGGAAGATAAGCCTTCACCAACTGCATGCCATAAAACCTCCTTCGCCTCATGCTGTGGTTTCTCTTTTGGCTTTGCTGGCATCTCATGGATGGTCCCTGGGCCAGGGGTTAGTGCTGGGCTTGGCAGGGGGAGGGAAGTGGTTGGACTCGATGAGCTTAGAGGGCTTTTCCAACCAAACAATTCTATGATTCTATGATGTTTTAGCCCGTTGCTGATTCTTGGCTGAACTAGACATGATGCTGAGTGGAGAAAAACTGCTTTGTGGTGGACTGATGCTTTTCTTACTCTTGACTTTGCAGCATACTGAATCATGCACCTATAATAGGAATGTAAACTTTTGAGGTCTCGGTTCTTGTTACCTTCCCATGGGTTGCATAGGCCCCTGCACTTTAAATGCAACAGCCCTACACGTGTTACCTTCTGTGAAAGCAGTGGCTGGAGGAGGAAGGTGTCACCCTGTGCCATTTGCCCCATCGTGCTGGGATGTGGCTCCTCAGGGGAAGGTCCTTACTCTGGTGTGTTACATGCCAGTGGCTTATGCCACCACCTGCCTGGCAGCACCTCCTTGAGCCTCAGCCCCAGTAAGGTTTAACAGGGAGGCATGGGAATCCAGGATACCACGTTCCTCTGTATTTATGACAAAAGGTGTGTGAATGGAGGTTAGAGGCCAGAATGATTGCCCAGGTAGGGTGAAAGCCTTGAGCAGGAGCTCAGGTACAGTATCCAGCATTAGGAGATGTGCAGGAGGGGTGCCTCAGTCACAGGGAAAGCGCCTGCCAGAAGCTGCATCGTATTTGACAGGGATAAAGCAGCCCTGGGGCACAAAGCTGCAGGAGAACAGGGTTTTTGCACTGCTCACAAAAGCGAGTCATTAAACACTGTGGCCTTTCACAAGAGTGCTTCTGATGCTATCTCATAAAACACTCCCTGACAGTTTCTAGTCACTGTCTCACCTTTTCGGTTTTGTTTTCAGCCGTGTGGCCTTGGCTCCTTTTAACCCATCCAGTCCACACATTGCCAGCAGGAACCTCTTCCCGCATGGACAGACACGGAATTCAGTCAGGGAGGCTTGGATCGAAGCACCTGCTGATTTTTAATTCTGTAGCTGCTGGGGGTTTTTTTGGGTCAAAGCAGAGTCAGACACAGGATTCCCCACGTTGGAGGTAGCACTTCTAGAGCTACAAAGCTGCCATCGATACAACTCCCAAGCTCAGTGGATGCTGTAGCATCAGTGGTGGGAGATTTTCAGGTCATGTAGCTGAAACCAGAGGCCCTCCACGTCAGACACTGCTTTTTCTGTCTAGTTATTGAAAGGCTGCATGTCCTGTTTTTGCAGCCTGGCTTGCTGATAGGCAGTATATACCAGCTAACACTTGATCTTACCCCATGCAACTTCTGTGCTGACCCATAAGTGTCAGGAATGATGTTTTTCTGAGTCCAACCCAGTGTCATTTTGACCTAGAGTGCAACTCCCCTTTTATTTAGCTACCTCTTTTGTTTTCTAAATAGGCTCTATTCAGTGATTCTTACAATCAGTCATGTGGATGCTCACATCAGGTTTCAGTCAAACCAACTAGGTCAAATCTCTGCTCGTAGCTGAGCAGCTCAAATTCTTGTTCGTTCACCCAGCCTCCCTCTTTTGGGTGTAAGCATCTACACATCTCTCTTTTCATGCTTTATCTTCATTTGTTTGCTTCTCATAGCCCTGGTTTTACTGCGGGGAAGCAGTCCTTTGCTTTCTCTCTTTTTTTTCTGCTCATAGAAAACACTTGATTGTCCCCATTTTGCTTATTTTTGATGTGGATGTGGAGCTGGGAGCTCCTTGCCGTGGATGAACCCAGCTCTTTTTTGGACAGCCTGAGGAGGACATGCTCTTTGTAAAATGGTGGTGGCATTTGTTCTCATGTTCTTTTTGAGATTCTGTCATGCAGTAATTAGATCCATTGCCCAGTGAGTGGGAGACCTGTTTCAGCTGGCACCAGGCAGAGAAAGGGATGCACTCCATATTCCCCAGCTGCATAGAAGGGCTGCAGCTCCTGAAGGATTTGTTTGGACCAAAGATGCCAGGTCTCTGCTGAGGTGAGTGCTGCCAAGCTTTGGTGGCAGCTGGGCAGATGAATGTGGCTGGCCTGTTCAAGGTGAGGAGGTGAAATTAGGAGAAAACCAATAAACTGGGAGAAAACCAGTGCACACGCTCTCTCTTGAACATTTCTTCCCAGCACGTCTGAACAAGACTTGCATTTCCAAGCACACGTGTAGCTTTTGTGTAACACCATTGCTACTTGTTCTTACAGCAAAGGTAGGAACAGTGTCGGCATTTACCTTGCAGTGGCTGTTGCTCCCAAGGTAGCATCTCATGTGAGAAAAGACCTGTTGACACCTCTGGGGATGCCAGCTCCGAGCTTGAGTCTTCTCTGTAAAATGAACCCACCTGAGCTAAATTAGAGCAATTTCCTTGTGCAGGCTCTGACTTTGCATGAGAATTTCCCTATAAGAAGGCTGTACTAGTTTACTGGAGTGGGATTGTAAAGCAGTACTCTGTCACTGTAATGCTCTCATCCTTCCTAAAGCCACCGTCTTGTCTTTTCACTGGCATGGCCTTGTCATCAAAAGTCAGGTTTAGGATAAATCATCTGTTTTCTGAAATGAAACTTGACCCAGCCAACTGAAAGCCTAACACTGGCTGTGAATAGGGTTCTGGTTTTAAAGCTTTCTGCATTTGTTTTTAATTTCAATGAAAAAAAAAATGGTTGTCTTTATGGAAGGGGAAAAATGAGGGCGAGAAGATGCTTGTGACACCTCACACTGCCGAGCTCCATTTTGCAGAGAATGGCTTTGACCCTAGGTTTTCATTATGCTGTTCATGTTTCTGATCATCTCAGTCAGCTTTTCCTTCCTAGCCCTTCTCCATCTCCTCCCAGCCTGCCAGGACGTTTGCACCAGCCCTAAATAGAAAGGCTGTTTTCATATCCGTGCTTGTTCCTGAGCGGAACGAGGAATATTCTGCACCTTTTCAATCAGGGGAAGCAGATCCGAGCACAGATTAATCTGTCACAGTGATTTTTAGCTCTGGGCTGCCTGGAGAGCAGCTTTGCAGTTCAGCCTTCTCCCTTGCATGAAGGTGAGGGTTAATTTGTTGTGACTGCTTTGTAACGTTTCACGTACAGAGATGTGTGGATGCGGCTTTCACTGGGTAGGGAAGGTACTGTGTGGTCTTGTTCTGGCAAGGGGAGTTGGACTGGATAATCTTTTGAGGTCTCTTCCAGCCCTTAAGATTCTGTGATCCTGTGTAAGAGAGATGGCAGGGATACACCACAGAGCTGAGAGTGAAACCCAGGCAGACCTGCGGCCACCCCACGTACTCCTTGGTGGTGAAATGCAGAGAGCAGAGGCTGGTGCTGTGTGCTGTGATGGATGGTTTGATGCCCCTGGTTCAAAGGAGTCAGAATTCAGCTCCAACAGATTTAGAGAAGGTTGGGCAAGAGGCAGGGGAGCAAAGGGCTGATGGTAGGTAGCCATTGCTTAGGCTGGCTGTGCTGCACTGGGGTGGGAGGCTGGCTGTGGCTTGGCATGACGCCGTTTTGGCTTTGTGCTGGCAAATGGAAGAGATTTTAGACAGCGAGGAGAAAGCCATCATTTTCCAATTTAAAAGTAATAAAAAAAGGGAAGAAAACAGCATCTTCCAGGCTGCCCAACCTGCCAGTGACTGCAGGCAGATTTAATGGAGCTGCCTGCCTTGATAAAGCATTAATAGACAGAATATCATAAATGGGAACCTCGACAGTGTAATTGTTAATAAGCTTAGTCAAACACACTTGATATTCTTTACTTGGACAAAATTATAACTCTGTTGGTAACTACGAGAGTGCTGCTGAATTTGGCCCCTGTGGAGATGTTTGGCTGAGCGTCTCCTGGTATTTCTAATTCAGCAATTAGGGAGGTGCAGAATCAATACGGCCCCAGCAAATGGGTGAAATCCTGCCTCGTCAACACATCGCAATCTAATTGTTAACGAGCGATCTAGTGGCATTGGGGGGGGAATTCCTTTGGAGCTGGCAAGCAGCCTGGTTCAGGTTTATGTTTTTATCAGTGGTAAAAAAAAGGTTGTAATGAAAAAAAGAAGTGTATGAGCTGCAGTTTGGGCTCGTGTAACAACAACGAAAGGGTTCATCGATGGGTACGAGACACACGAGCCTTGGAGCATCCTAGCAAAAGATGCAATGAGCGTACGTAGGCATGTGTCTGGCTCAACATTACTGCACTCACGTTCCTTCCTGAGGCATCTCTCCTGTATTTAGTTACTGTATTTGACAGACCAAGTGATTCCTTCTGGTCTTAAAGGTCTCATGGACATATTCAGCAGATGCCAGTGAGCGACAGCCCAGCCTGTGTCTCAGGATAGCTGGGCCATCTTGGGTAGTTACAGAACAAATAAATGCAGTGGTGATATAAGTCCACAGCATTTCTTTGCACCTGAAAAGGTGGAGGGAGCTCCATCGCAGGCTGGGAGAGCATCCCAGCAGCAGCACTGTCCCACCAGGCAGTGAGTGCCCAGCTCTCTTATCTGCGCCAGGGATGATGTTCCAGGTGAAATAACAGCACCTCATGTATTTTTTTTTTTCTCCTGGGTTTTTGCATTTTCAAGAGAGCTCCAGACTCTGGTTTGGGTAGGACGTGGAGTGAGCTTAGACTGTGCTTTGTGTGACAGCTCCTCTTGATGGAGCACAGCTTCAGAGGTACAGTGCTCCTCGTGTTATCCACTGCAAAAAAAATCACTAAGCAAAAAAAAGTCACTCTTTATTTAATAAAGAAAGGTGTTGGAGCTAAGTAAGCCATTAGGCTAGTGCTGCTAACACTTGGCTGCAAAAATGGGTATTAACTGCTAATATACTGCTAAGCACTTCTGCTGTGGGCAGCTGCTGCAAGCTTTCCCCATTTTTCACTGAGCTGGGAAGTGACACCGTGGCCGAGTGGTGTTTCTGTGGTCAGAGCTGGTTTGGAGCCAGAATTCCTACTTGTTGGAAAACGTGGGAGTTTTTCATATCAAATGGGAAAAAAGAGTTTGAACTTTTGCAGTTTGCAGTGGAATAACCCTTCTCGTGTTCCAAACAACAGGTATTCGACCATACAGATGTTCATCTGTCGAGTTTCAGTGCTGGTGTAGTACATTGTATTCTAATGCACAAATGCTGCTTTTGTAAGAATTAAGGAGAGCAAATGTGGTTTCTTCCTCCCAGTGTCAGGGACCAAGCCCTCCCATCTCCACCAGCTACAGCCACCACGTTTTATGTGGCAGCAGCTTTTCAACCCTCAGCACCAGGAGGCAAATCTGAGCTCGAGGGCATCGGTGTTGAGGATGGAGGAGCAAGGTGTGCAAACCACACTCGCTGCAGGGCCAGGCACTGTTTGCTCTTTAGTCTGGAGCAGATCAGTTACTCCTTATTCCTTTGCCTTATTATTATTGTGCTGTTCCTCCTTCAGAGAAGTGGGTTTCAATCTGCAGCTGAAAAGTATTCCCAAAGTGCTACTTGAATATTTATTTTCCTCTGACTTCCTATTACTGTGGCAACATGCTCTTTGAATTTCATTAGTTTTATGCATTTAAGTTCCCTTTTTAAACCTTTATAAGGTCAGAGCCTGCTTGGGTAAATCAACAATTTATTAAGTTTGAGTTTCTGAGTGATATTTTTTTGGGAAACAGCTGCAGATCACGAGCAGGGAGGGCATGAGGGCTTCTGCCTTTCTGAGAAGTATTTGTGGGCACTACTGACAAGCATGTGCACCTAATTATTCTGTAATTAGGTAAACATCTTCTCTCACAGATTCATTCTCATGCACTCGTGGTCTGCCAGCAGCACATTACAGGGTATCTGCAGTGAAATCACAGGGAAGGTAGAGCGTGCAGGGTCGTGCTGTGCTCTCCAATGCAAGCACTGTTGCAGCTGAAGCAGCTCCAGATCTCCTCGGGGCTCTTGGACCCTCTCCCTGTGCTCTGAGGTGACAGGGAGCACACACTACAGAGTGCTGAGCGTCCTACATAGGCTAGAGGAGTGCTGCCTGACCAGCAGCAAGTACGATGCCAGACTCAGGATGGGGTAGCTGCGGTTTCCCAGGGAGGTTTCATAGTCCTGTCCTGGTGACCTGATGCATCCCAGCTGGCTTTCTGCCCAGCCAAAGCTCCCATCACCCAGGAGAGGATTCACCTGAGGGGCAGCCAGCCCACACAAGGCCCTGTTCCCCACAACAGCAGAGCTAATGACTGCTTCCTTAATTTCCTACTGCTGCAGCCTGTGGGAAACAAGCTCCCAGTTGCTTCCACCTGTGACGTGCATGGGGCAGCTCGACAGCTGAAAAAGTATAAGCAGTTCCCCTGCCTCCTTCAGGCCTCTTCAGTCTTTTTGTCTCCCAGCAACCTGTGAAAGTAGTTGTGAGAGGTTAGTACGCGTTGGCCCGCAGAAAGGGCCCTGCAATCTGCCAACCAGAGTCGCCGCAGCCTCTTCAAGCCTGGGTTTGTGCTGGAGAGCCCTGAGCTGCCAGGAGCCTGAGCTGCCCCACACTTCTCATTCGTGTTTTACGTGCAACTTTCCAACTGAAGTTCAGCTCGGAATACACCGAATAATTCAATTGCATCTGTGCTGCTGGGTTATATAAGAGAAAGCTGACAGTGTGCCTCATCTCACAAGGTAAAGCGTGTCCTCCTGCTGATCTGAGCAATTTCCCCGGTGGCAGCGTGGCTTGGCTGAGCCTCCTTGGCCGAGCTGGGGCTTTGGGGGCAGAGAGGGAAGGTTTAGAGGTTTTCTGTAGTCATCCTTCGAATGTACTAAATCTGGGCTTGTGTTGTGTTTGTTCCCTGGTGTTTCAGCCCGCTGAGGAGACCGGAGCAGCTGGACCAGCAGCGGTCAGCACCCTCCTCCCTCAGCCAGCCTGCACCCAGCTCCCAGGAGATGAGGGGCCGGGGCCAGCCCACCCCAGCAGCCGAGGGCCAGCGGAAGATGCTGCAGGTGGATGCCAGGAGCCAGGGCTCGGGGAGATCTCCGTCGGTGTCACCAGACCGGGGCAGCACCCCCACCTCTCCCTACTCGGTCCCGCAGATCGCTCCCCTCCCCAGCAGCACGCTCTGTCCCATCTGCAAGACAACGGAGCTCACCTCCTCCCCCGGGCAGCCCAACTTCAATGCCTGCACACAGTGTCACAGCAAAGTCTGCAACCAGTGTGGCTTCAACCCCAACCCGCACCTCACCCAGGTAATGCCTCCTCTTCCTCAGGCAGCCCTCCTGGCTGGTTTGTGGGGGCAGGGTGGGGGGGTTGAGTGGCTGATGGGGAGGTTCTGGCTTTTTCCAAGTGCAGAAGTTGCATCTTTGCTTTTTGGCAGCTGCAAAGCATTGACCAAGAACAAGGGCTCTGCTGGCTAATCAGGGATAATCGTGAAAATGGGAACTTTAACGAGATGGGAGAGGTAAATTATTTAAAGGGACATGGCAGAGCACCAGAGAGGTTGGGTCTCTGTTGCTGAGACCCCAGAACACTTGGCTGAGGTGAGGTTTACTTACCCAAAATTGTACTAAAGTCGAAAGACTCAGCAGTGGGAGGGGAAGCAGAGGAGTAGCTGGCAACTCCAACGTGGGGAGTATCTTAGACACCGAGTGATCCCAGGTGACGATGTTTTGGTGGTGGATGAGGCTCAGACAGCGTCACGCTGGTGGTAGAAGTTCCAGGAGTCGTGTGCAAGATGATGCCTCTCTGGGGAAGCGTTTCGTGGGATGTGTGTGAGATGGATGCTCAGGGTGCCTGTGGGTGGATTCGGCAGCAGGGGGGCTGCTGGGGCTGGCAGGATGCGAGGCTTCCAATGCCAATCTGTCAGGCCAGAGACCTTCACGTAGAGTGGGAAGTGATGTGGGTGCGTTTCGTGGCTGTTAAGAGCCAAACCATGGGGATCCCTACTCATAGGCTTCGTAACAGAAACTTGAGGCCACGCTTTGGAAAGCCACTGTGCCACTGCAGTGTGGGAAAATGAGATTCAGGCATTGAAGTCCCCTGGGTTTTATTGCCAGGAGCTGTTTCTGGTAAGCACACAACGCTCACTCCTGATGCCAGGCTGGTGTTTGAGAATCTCCTGCCTTCTAGTCCCTTTTCCTGGTGGAAGGGGTAGCTGGTACCCCTGGTGTAGTGAGATGTAATTAGCTGAGTACTGCTTTTGTACCCCTATAAAGAGAGACTTACCCTTGTGAAGATCAGTATAAGGTCTCAGACCCTAATAAAGGGCCATGAGGTGGAAATTCGGGCTCCTGCAGGGAAATGGTGGCGGGGGGTAAAACTTTCCTGTTTCACTTCTAAATAGATTTGCCAAACAGTTATTTTTGTGTCCAAGCATTGCATTGACAGTTGACTACTCTGAATGGTGTCAGTTAACAAGCAAATAAACAAAAATGCATCAGCTGCTCAGTTTCTGGTCAGCCTGGACCTTGTCTCCTCTGCCTTACCCCAAGAGCTTTCCTACATTGGGCTCTATCCCAAGTTCCTCTCGCAGATGCCCACATTAACGTGCGTATGCACAGTTTCTGCTTAGCATCTCTAGGTCTCTGTCCCCTCTGAAATGTGATTGATTGCAGAGCATTTTTAAACGTTGAGTCAAAAAAACTGGACCTGGCGTTAGCACTGAGGTGGTTTTTGCTTTGTCTGTCCTGAGTTTAATATACATTTCAACAGCAAGCAACCTCATGGCTTGTAAGTAGGTCATTGGGGGAGCTGGGGGATGAAAACGGTTGTCCAAGAGAAGTGTTGGCAGCTGGTGTGATGGGCTGGCTGGGGAAGCAGAAGTGGATGCTGCCTTGCTGAAGTGTGACTCGCTTTCCTCAGCATAATTACTTGTGCTGCTGTTCCAGAGTCACACAGAAAGGTGTCTGAAGCAGTGCGGTGGCGTTTGAAGCGGTTAGCAAGAGGCAGCTCAGAGGTTACTGGCTTTCTTGATAGCAGGAGCCTGGCTGGCAAGGACCTCTGAGGACCAGCTAGTCCAGCCTCTGCTCACAGCAGAGATCAGACAAGGGAGCTCCAGGCTTTATCCCATTGAGTCTTGGAAGCTCCCAAGGATGGATGTGCCAGTTCCAGCTGCTCCAGTGTTTGGCTGTCCTCGTAGATAACATATCCTACAGGGTCTGGTCCCTCAGGCCCAGCAGATGCTGCAGGGTGCACTGTGGCTAATAAGGCGATTCCTGGGGTTGTATTTTCCACTAGCATTTCTTTATGAACATATTTTCATGTGAGTAGTTGGTGTTTCTACTTTGTGTGGCGGTAGATGTGGATTTGTGACTTCTTTTTCTGCTATCAAGGCTCTCTGGCAGCATTAAAATTGCCATAAACATCACATTATCGAAAACCAAACACAAAACCCCCAAACTCATGTTTTGCTTGGTATATCCATCTCAGAGACTGCCAGAAGCTGCAGGTGTGGTGAGGTGAGACTCCCAGCACTTGTTTGGCATGGTGATTTCTGAAACTGTTTTGAGAGCCTGCTTTTGAAAATCGTGTGTTTAGAGAAGCTTGATGTGTCTTTATTTTATATCATATATATATATATATATATATAAAAATAATCTTTAATATATATCTCTGTCCAAGTGAAATATCAACAGACTTGCTGTATGAGCTGTGGTCTGTCACGCTCCATCCTGCCACTTACAAAGACCAAGAGCAGATTTTTTTTTAGAGGAGAGTTAGCTGCCTCCTCACAAAACACCTTAACCTGAATAATTAGGTGGCAGCTTCTGCTCAGAAGCATGTATGTTCCTTTAAAATATTACTTGGTCTTTTTAAATTCATTTCTGTGTGACTTGATGGTCGTTTCATCTTAAAGGCAAATCATGAATGTCCAGCCTGGTGAAGCCATTGGCCTCTCTGGCATCTTGGTTTGATACTTGTTGAGGCGGGTGGAGAAAAAGAAGAATTCTTTGGTTTGTGTCTTGCTTCTATTTGCTGTCTTTTTTATTCCTTTGAGCACCAGCTCGTTTTGATTTCAGAAGGCTGGGTAAACAGCAGTCCCTGTCTGCTGTTGATGTCACTCAGTGTTTTACGTGTAGTCATATTTTTCCCTCTGTTTGTCTCTGTGCTCAGCAGTAGCTGCTTCCATCGTTTGCTGTTTGGTCATGTGCTAGTTTTCTCACTCACTCATTCATTCATTCATTCCCTTATTCCTGAAGGTCAGGGTGCTTCCCATAGATGGTTATTTTCAGCAAGGGGAAGTGTGAAGCAGAGGAGCTACGATGGCACCATTAAAGACAAGAAGCTATGAAATGGCATGGTTAACATCTAGCAGTTTGCTTACAGTCCTGGATGGGAACCAGCTTTCTGAAGGGAGATGGGTTCTCTTCAGTGCACTGTTGCAGCCCCAGTGCTCCAGCAGGGTTTTTAATTTCTCATTATAACTGTTTTTCTAGTTTTCTCTGTTGTCTTTGAGGGTTTTTTTTGGATGGCTTGTTCTGCAGGACGATACCAGCAATGCTGTCATCTCTGGGGGGGGGGAATAGCTCAGTTTCAAGCCACTACAATAGATTTAGCAAATCCTCCTTTTATACATCTTTCACTTTGTAATGCTGCTCCTGTGGCTTTTGCCTGACTGATCCTGCAGCATGTTCATCTGATTGGATTTGCTCTGTTTGGTATCACAAGGACTAACCTGCAGGCATCTCCTCTGTTTCTCTGGGGTTTTGAAGTGCCATTGCACATCCTAATTTGAGAAATTAATTTCTTTGGTGTTCTCCTAAGATCTGTTGGGTTTCTTTTAATTCATTTCCTCCTCTTCTTAACTGCTAAACCAAGGGGCACTGGGTTAAAGTGCTGAAATGAAAGTCAAAATGTCTCTCTGCCTAATAGGTTTACTTGGAACTGTTTGAACATATCAAATATTTGTGTTCTTCGTGTTTCTGTTGTGCTTTTTGTTCCATTGGATGTCTTATGCACCAGATGCAGTTTCATAAGCATTCAGATGCACGCAATAGATGGGTCTTTCCCCACCCTGAGTAAAAGGAGTGTATGTATACACTGGTGTTCTTCATCAAATCACTTTCTTTTTTGAAGTCCCTGCATTTGTCTGTGAGCTATTTTGAATGCATTCTCTGCGTTTGTGACTGTTTGATGGGGGTGATACTTGTTAAACTTCCATTCTGGCCCATGTTTTTCGCTTTATGTGGGAAGATAAAAGAAATCTTGTATGTTTTACTTTAAGGGTGTAATAAAATATGAAAATATTAAATACTGAGCATATTTGAGGAGCAATTTGTTCCCCATGTGCTCCATGCCATGCAAGATCATCACCAGCCTTTGATCACAGACCATCAGCAAGCGAAACGTCAGAAGTCTCAGAGAGGATTGAACGCTTGCTGGTTGGTTTCCCAATAGTAGCTGAGGTCGTTTGCCAGGAGGAAAATGTCTCAGCAGCTCTTGAGTTTTCTGCAGTGGGAGGAGATATCCACAGAAATCATGTCAAGCTTTTGGGTAAACATTTAAATTGTATTAATGGGACATAAACTATCATCTGAGGAGGTGAGAATGAAACAGTATGTACAGTGTAGGGTTGTATTTATCCTATTGTAACGCAACAGTGGATGGCTTTCTGCTCAGTAGTGTAAGAAAATTTGGGTAAAGTGGAGTGAAGGAGGAGTTAAGAGAAGCAGATGGATGACAGAATGCTCAGCAGAGCATCTCTGGTGGCAGGAGCAGTGCTCATCAAGGCTGAAGGGGTGGCCTTGGTCCAAAGCTCCAGCAGCAGAAGCGGTACCTGCTTGCAGCACCACCTCATTCTTCTGGCAGAGGACTTAAATGTCACCAGAGTTGTGAAGGTGTTCATATGCTGCTTTTCCTAGGAGCCCATTTCTCATTTGATTGGTTGTCTCGAGTTGCTGCCCTGTAGCCTGTTAGTGTCTGGTCTTCAGTAAAACCTGATGGCTTTGTGAATTAAGGGCTCAGGCAGAGGTATTTACGCTTCAGGAGGCTTTGGCTTGAGTAGTGACCACTGGCTCAGCAGCCTCACGAGCAAAGGGCTGTGCTTGGGGGTGCCAGGGGAGTTGTTATGTCTACATTAAAATGATGGCTGTTATTAATAGCAGTAAATCCCCAATCTCTTCCTCTCATCCACCTCCCCTCCTGCCTGTCGTTCACTGAACATCCAAACACTTACAAGTCTCTGATGCCTGCTGTGTAGGCATGAGCAAAATCCCTACTGGCAGAAGTGGCTTCACCCTGGGGTTTAATAGATGCTAAAACCATTTGGTGAGGAGTAGCAGGGAGCAGGTCTCTTGTGGTCCCAGTAACCCTGGGGTCATTAGAGAATGACTGTAATTTATGTTTCTGTGATTTATGTGGCTTGAAGCCCTGTTTTACAAATTGCTGTGCTCTGGCATGCTGTCCTGTCATTCCTGGGTGTGAATGTGGCGGTTTCTGGGACTCCAGTGTGGTCAGGGGGCACCGAGGGGTGAGCTCTGGAGGACTGGATGAAAAAGGGCCCCTGCTTGTCAATAGATAATTAAACACGATTTTTTTAATGAGAGATTGAATCTCCCCTGTCTCTCTCTGCCGTTTCAAACCACCAAAGTGATCCTTCTCCTTGGCTCCTCACTGGGAAGCTGTGGGGTGATGCTGACGTGGCATCTCCTGAAGGTTTGAGCTTTCCCTGGGTGTGGCAGCTCCGTGGCTGATTTAGGTCTCTGCAACGGGAGCGACAGCAGGGGAGAGGCCACGAGACTGCATTTACGCCATCTCTTACTGAATGGCAAAGCCAACAAGGTTTTTTCTTGCCCTTGGGACCTCCCTGGCTATTCATTTTGCTGGCTGTGAAGCAGCCTGCAGCCCGAGCTGTCGCTGTGTGTGCAGCGCTGCATCTCAGAGATTTATTATCGTGCTCGTGCAGAAACGTGAGGCTGTACTTAGAGATCAAAGTCCCCCCTCCCCTTAAAGACTGAGTGCTGGGTCTGAAAAGTGCTGAATCTCAGGGCACAGATCCTGTAGTGGGATAACATTTGCAAATGAATGTTTCTCTGGTCTAGCATCCCCTGGGGGATTTCACCCCTTGGTGTCATGCTTACAGTAGGCATGGTAAAGGAGCGGGTAGCCGGGGAGGTAAGGTTGTAGGGAAGATGTCTATAAGCAGATGTCCTTCTTTGTATGTTTTGGCAAGTTTAGGAGGATGATTTTTTTTCCTTGTATGATCAGGTCTAACCCCAGGCATCCTTCAGGCAGGCAGGATTTGTGTGCTGCTGGGGTGTCAGACAGCCCTCTGCATCTCTAAGTGGCAACGTTGCACCCCATATCCATCAAGGCCTCCAAGTTGCTGAGTCAAGTTACGTGCTTCAGGATAATTTCTCTTTTGAGATCATCCTTCTTCATGATACGGCTGTAAAAATAAATCTGTCATTAGTGTTACCTTGCCGATCTGGGAGAAGATTTCCATTGGATCAGGCTGCACGATAGGAATGTGAGTTTTATTCCCTGTGGTTTGGGTTTAGCAGAGCTTCAGCCAGCAGTGACCAGTCTGTGCAGCGTGTGATGCTGTTTGCAGGAGCTGGGGCTCGGTGTGGCTGCTCCCTTCTCACAAGGATGCAGCAATTTGGGCTGCATCTGCCCCGAGGAGCACTCAGGGAGGGATGCTGGGCCCAGTCTGCTGCTGCAGGGCAGCTCCCCTCCCCAGTGCTCAGGGCTGGCCTCTGCAGCTAACTGGGGATGTGCCCCCCGAAGGAACCCTGCAGCTCTCTGAGAGTACTTCGTGAGCTAGGCACTAAAAACATGCTCTTAGTGATTGCAGTGAACGCTCTGTATTTTTATGATAAAATATTGATAGGAGCCTTGCGTTCATCTCTCTGGACCAACAGCTTGTGTGTGTGTTTCCCACGTTTTAGGTCTTCCTCACCATTGCCCTTCACTTCTTGCTCCTCTTACCCCTGCACCAGGCATCCTGGTCCTTGTTTCACCTTGTATCTGCAAGGTTGCAGTCAAGCATGCTTCTGTGCTCTCTTGGTTGGGTTTTAGTTGGTTCCTTTTAATGAGGTGATTAGCACTGAATAAAGCAACTAATATGAAGCTGGAGAGTAGCATACTTGTACTTGCTGAGGCTTTCTCCATATAAACCACTCGTTTGCCTTTTCAGCCCCTGCTGCAGCCTGAGCAGGGGCTTCTCCCAGCCGTCTGCAGCGATGTGTGGCTTGGCTGTCCAACAGATCTCAGTGTAAGTTAGAGCCAACAACCACTCCCCCTCCCCTCATGAGTAATTCTGGCTGTTCCTCCCTTTCGTGTAGATGAGTCAAACAATGCAAAAGTCACTCGTAGAAAATGGCAAAAGAATCTCTTGGCTAAGTGGTTCCCGGTGACTAAGGGGGCTGCTGCTGCTCAGGGTGGCTCTGCAGCTGGTGGAGGGATCTGACTGAGGGGACACAGGAAGGTCCATGCGCTCCTCAGCTCAAGAGGGACAGAGAATTTCTGGAGAGAGTCCAGGGCAGAGCCACCAAGATGATCAGGGCACTGGAGCATCTTTCATATGAGGAAAGGCTGCAGGAACTGGGGCTGTTTAGTCTGGAGAAGAGGAGACTGAGGGAGGATCTCATTAACATTTACAAATATCTGAATGGTGGGTGACAGGAGGTTGAGGCATTCCATTTTTTCTGTGGTATCCAGCAGCAGGACAAGGGGGTGATGGGATGAAGCTGAAACACAAAAAGTTCCATTTCAACATAAGAAGAAACTATGTCAGTGTTTCAGTGAGGGAGCCCTGGCCCAGGCTGCCCAGGGAGGGTGTAGAAGCTCCTTCCTTGGAGGGCTTCAAGACCTGCCTGGACACATTCCTGTGTGACCTGATCTGGGTGAAGCTGCTTCTGCAGGGAGTTGGACTGGATGATCTCTAAAGGTCCCTTCCTACCCCACTGTTCTGTGATTCTGTGGAGACACATCAGATGGTTTGGAGGGCACAGGAGAGTGTGGCTTCCCACACACAGGAGCGATGCTGGGGTGGGAAGGGGTAATAAACCCAACTGCAAGTAAAGATGAATCCCCTTGAGAGATGGGAAGTGGCCTGCTTGCTTCTTGGCATCTCCTGCCGCTTGCTAAATGCCAAGCACAGCAAGCGCAGGCTGAGCCGCCGCCCCGCGTCCTCCTTCCCTCGGAACATTCAGTTACAGCAAGCTGTTTGCCTGGATGGGATCTGGTTTGCCTCTAGCTCTCAACTCGCATATCACTTGATCACTTGATTAAAAAGGGATGCAGGCTCTGGATGGGAAGGGGCTATTGGGCTTCCCAAAGCAGTGCAGGGTACTGAGTCAGAGGCTGCCCGTGGTTTTTTGGAAGCTTCTCTACGTGCTTTCAGTTTCCCCCCGTGGACATCCCTGGGCAGAGGAATGAGATAATTTACTGTCTGTGGCGGTGTGTGGAGCTCAGGGTCCTCCTACCAGTCGAGTGTGTGAAAGCTCACGTGTGGTAGAGCATCCCTCTGCATCCCACGTGCTGCACACAGCATTCCCAAGAGCAGCATTTGCACAGGGCTTTAAGCCCTCACTCGTATGGCCTTGTCTGCCACGTGTGCTTGGTGGTGAAACACTGCACTGCTTTTGGGGGGTGCCTGGGAGGAAACTTCAAGTGCTTTCAGTGCCTTGACAGGGATTGAGTTAATCCCAGCCAAGTTAATTCCTATTTACTGTCTTTCTACAAGCAGCAGGGAACAGAGTGGTTCCAGTGGGGGTGTCAGAGGCTCCCTGCCAGCTCTGCTGTCTCAGGGACCATCTCTGCTGTAGCACAGGCGAGCCCCTGCACAGGAGGAGACACCATGGTGTGGCTCTTCCCACCCCAGCTGGTCATGACATACAAGGTCCATCTGGCCTGTGAAGATGGCAGTGCTTGGCAGAGGTGGTGGCAGTGTCTCTTTTGACCTGAATTTTAGCCAGCCACTGTTTCTATTTATAAAGCCACGTGGGCTTCCATCACCAGAAACCAACTTGCTTCTTCCTTAACCCTGTGTCTCGGCTGTGGTCACATTTACGTGCCAAAAAGGGATTTATATAGTGTGGCAGACAGATTTCTGAGAACAGCCCTGTCAATGCAGTAAGGTGTTCGTGGGACTGCAGTTTGTGCCTGCAGAGGTTCCTCACCACCTTAATTCAAGCTCGTGCAGCCTTGCTTCCAGACCTCACCCTCCTGTTACACCCAGCTCCTCATCTTGGAGACAGAGTATGCAGCTCCTGGGCAGCCCTTATGTGAGGGGATAATGGTGCTAATTGGGCTGTGAATGCTGGTTATTTCAACTCTGATCAAAAAGACATTTTATCTAGGCTGTAAACCTTCTGATCAAGGACAGCTGAAAGGTGGGATGTTTCAGTTCTGGATTTGGTTCATGTTGCAAATAGGCTGTGCCGTTGGCTTGGGCTTTCTGCTCTGGGTGGAATCAAAGGCAAGTTGTTGGAGTGGCTCGGTAGGGAAATCCAGAGAGCGAGATGTGGTCTTAATGGGATGGGAGTTGACTGTGTAGCAGCTCTGTGGGATTAAAGGTTTGTCAAAATGAGTTAAGGTGTGGACATGTCACTAAACCAGGTGGAAGATGGTTTTGAAGACTGAAAAGCCAGTGTGTCCCTCTCCTTCCTCCCTCATCGCCCTGCCCTGCTGGCTTTGAATGCCTATCTTCTGCATCTCGATCGACTCCCAACTACTTGTGCAGCAGCCCTGCTGCCAGGCTGCAGCTCACAAAAAGCCCTCAACACGAGAAGACGACTTACCATTGACTTTTTGCTACTTCCCCATCTGCTCTGTCACCCTCTTGCTGTGCCCAAGCCATGGGGTTAGACTGGCCAGAGCCTTGTGTTGGAGACTGAGTGGTGGCAGGACAGATGTGTCCATCAGTCTTGCGGGGAAGAAGTTTCAATGCCCACCTGCCTCCAGCCACCCTTCTGCTGAGCATGATGCAGTGTTCCTGTTAGAAACTGAAGCAAAGACATGGGTTTCTACCTACAGCAAAGCCCAGGTTACTCCCCTCTCCTCACTGGTGTGTGTAGCTGGCAGCAGTCGCAGCCTCGCACAGTCGGCAGCAGCTCTCTGCCCCTTGGAATTGCCACAAGTGAGCAGCTATTTGAGATCCTATCTCCAAAGAGCAAGCAAGCTTGTCACTGCACGTGACTCAGCTTTGCAGGAAACACAAGCTCAGCCAAGTGTTCCCTATTCAAAGCCTGCTAAGGGTGCAAATGTATAGGGGTTGCACATATAGTGCAGCAGCCAGCGGGGCATGTCAGAGTGGGGCACTGCCAGGCTTGGCTCTAAGGATGGGAGCTCCTCTTGGGATTTTAGCTTTGGGATTTTTTTTCCCCTCCTCCCTCTTAATTGCAGATTACCCTAATGCCTAAAGATGTAAATGGTGGGGAAGGTGAAAAGGCTGTGTCACTGCAACTCCTTGGGTGTGGAGTTCCTCCAAAATCAGGTTCATTGTGGCTCTGGGCCACACACTGGTTCTGCTCAGCTCCTCCTGTGCTCTCAAGATGTCATCTCTCTTCCCCATGAGACGTCTCATGTTTCTCCTGGAAGGCACTGCTTGCTGTTCCTTCCCACTGTGAGCAGAGCATGATCCCCAGTAGATAAAACACCAGGTCTAGTGGAAAGGTCTGGCTAAAAGCTGGTGATCTGTGCTCTGGAGGGCTGAGGGTAAGTTGAATTATTTCAGTTTCTGGATTCCTCAGAAATAATGAGTGTACTTAGTGTGGGGAGAGACTTGTCCTTCAGCCTGCCTCTGTTTTGCCTGTGATGGGTAGTGTGTACATATTGCAAAACCTTCTGAGCTTCCAGCTCAAAGGTGAAGCCCAGTTAAGCTGAGCCCTTGTACCCAGACATGCTGCTCTATCTAGTCCTGAGCAACCTGTCCAAGGGACCTTTGGCAGACTTGGAGCACAAATCCTGGTTTGTTGTGGATTTCTTTTTCTGGAGACCCAAGTCAGTGCAGAGCTGCTGGGCCAGGCCAGCTAAATGCCCTGAAATTTGTTTTTACAAACTCTACCTTATGTTCTGAGCTGCCATATTAATTTTTCCAGATGATACGATTGTGGCTTTCAAATTGGAGAGTGCTCTGAGAAATATCACTAAACAGGCATGCTGCTGCTGCCATCTGTCTTTGAGCTGCTTCTGGGATCCCATTACTTGCTCTCAGCAGACAATCATTATTGCTTTATTGAATTACAAACAGAAAAAATCCAGTGACTTCTAAAATATTATTTCCCATAACTAATTCTAGGTGCCAAATTCTTGTTGAGCCCTGAGGGATATGTTGAAATAATGCGTAATGCACATCCTGTAGGTGTAAAGTTTTCACAGATCTGCCCAGAAGAGTCCCATGACCTGATAGTTTTGATGGATGTGTCGATCAGAGAGCTCTGCACAGCTCCAGCACCACTGCATGATGTGATCACAGAGCCACGTCACCTCAACCAAGAGCCAGCATGGGGCACTACATTTATTTTTTTAAAAGAGTGAAGGCTTCATTGCCCCACCTGATGGTTTTGGACAGCCCAAGCTTTTGTCCCAAGTCCCCCTTCTTCTCTATGTGACTCCTTTTCCCATGTCTTCCAGCTTCAGGCCTTCAGCCCATGCAACTCAGCCTGCGTGCCACTGGGAAGCCAAAGTCTCAGCATGGCCAGACCCTCTCCCTGGGTGAGCATGTTGCTGCACACCAATGAATGCCCTGAGCTGGTACTGGCCAGGCACAGTGTGCTGGTTTGCATCCCAGCGCCGGCTGCACGCCGTGGTTCACATCTGTTTCTCCTTTCATTTCTCTGCAGAGTGCCAGGAGCCAGCCTAGCCAGGCAGGGGGTTAAAACCAACAGACAGGCTGTGGGCAGATAAAAGCTTATGGGAAGGTGATATTTATTTGGATGTAAAATGTTTTTCCCTCCTGGTGCATGAATCCTGCTGCTTCCCCCTCCCTGGACAATCCTTCCCTGATGTGCCCAGTTTGGGTCTGATTGCTTACGGTCAGCATGGCTTCCACCATTCAGCTGCAGATTTTGATGCACAACACTCAAAAATCAGAGACAAGACCTCTCCAGCTGAACACCTGAAAATGGAGAGAGCAGGGAGAGCTTCTGCTAAATCACCTGAGAAAAATACCCTGATGGCTGGTAACCACACGCCAGCTGCCTGGGTTTGAGGCCGGGGCGCTGTGGCAAGAGTTACTGCTTCTCCCCAGAAGGGATTCCTAATTGATGTCAGGGCAAATCAAAGGCAGGGGGTTAGGATGTGAAATCATCTCGAAGTGTGTGGTGTGCTCCTCTGCAGTTTCCTTTGTGCCTGGCTGAACGTGGAGCGCTGCCATTCCCAGAGCGCTGCGGCCGTCTCGCCTAGTCCAACCCAGGGTGGGGGTGCTGGGCACGTCCTCACCCACAGGGGATATTCTGAGCCGTAGGGCTTGGCTAAGAAACACTTCCATAGAAACTGTGCACCTTTTCAGAAGTGTCCTGCCACAGGCATCAGATGGCTGCCAGGAGGTAGCTGTCTGCCACAGCTGGGATGCTTTAATCAAGAATACACCACTTACAGGTATGAAAAGCTGCTTTTTTTCTGTTTCCCTTGACCTGTCAAGTTAATTTGGGAGGGAGCTGCTGGAGCGAGTTCAGCACAGGACCACAAAGGGGATGGAGTGGAGCATCTCCCTTCTGAAGAAAGGCTGAGGGAGCTGGGGCTCTTCATCTTGGAGAGGAGACTGAGGGGTGACCTCATTCATGTTACAGATACATAAAGGGCAGGTGTCAGGAGGCTGGAGCCAGGCTGTGCTCAGTGATGGCCAATGACAGGACAAGGGGCAGTGGGCACAGGCTGGAACAGAAGAGGTTCTGAAGATACACAAGGAAAAACTTCTTCCCTGTTGAGGTGAGGGAGCCCTGGCAGGGGCTGCCCAGATGGGCTGTGGAGGCTCCTTCTCTGGGGACATCCCAACCCAGCTGGATGAGTCCCTGTGTGCCCTGCTCTAGGTGCTGCTGCTCTGGCAGGGGGGTTGCACTGGATGAGCTTTCCAGGTCCCTTCCAACCCTTAAGATTCTGTGACTTTCATTAAACATTGTCCTGCTCCTGCAGACCCAGTTGTCAACTGTGGAGATGTGGATGAGTGCCCTCGCTGAGGAGCTCTTAAATACTTTGTTCAAATAAGCAACCTGATTTATTTCTCTGATAGTTATTCCTTGGGTTTGCCTGCACCAGTGTCCAGTACATCTCCAGCTCTCTTTCCATCCTCCCTTTGCAGCCACCGGCGCTAGAAATGCTGCTGTAGCTCAGCAGTGGGAGCTCTGAGGGGCAGCTGATAGCTGGCCACACCATCAGCAAGGAGTTAAAATCAGCATGAAAATAGCTGCTGACAGTAGCATGTTTGCACAAGAAAAGGGTGTTTGAGAGAATCTTTGTGTGGTGGGTTTGGGTTTTTGGGGTTGTTTTGTGTTGACCCAAAGCTGCTGCTGTTTGGAGGTCTTTCAAACAAAACATGCTAAGAAGCCTGAAAACGTGTAAAGGAAAGACTTGCTGCTCAAAAAATAGTGTTTTCTATTTGCATTTTTTTCTAGTTTTGTAATCAGAGACTTGGCCCTTTGTTTGAGCAGAACAAATCTTGCTTTCATTGTAAGTTTGGGCTTAAGTTGTGCTTGCAGGGCCCCAGGCAGCTTGCTCTGTGGTGATCCCTTGAGCCCCTCATCAGGAGGGTAGCAGAGTGCTCCCCTAATTGGGTAGCTTCATGTTTCAGCTTGGGTGATGACAGAAGCAGCAGCTTTTCAAATAGCAGGATTCTTTCTGATTAAGAGCTTGTTCACCTTTCTGGGACGTGTCAGTTTAGATCTCCATGGCAATAATGACTTTAGATCAGCAAGCAAAAGAATCGTTTCTGAATGACCAGTTTTAATCTGGGTGCTTTGCTTTCAGAGAAAGGGTGATTGCTGTTGTAGACTGGCCTGCAATTAAGTGTCTCCTTCTTAGAGGGTGTACCATAGCTGCAAAAGCCCAGTTAACAGCGATGCAGCTTTACAAGTATCTGTACAAAGTCTAATTGTTTGCAGGATTTTGTGATAGAATTGGTGTATTTCACTCGGGAGATGATTGATGAGCTGGGTCCAGGTGCATTTGGATGGGGATGTTGCACCATAGAAAGCCTGTTCTAGTGTACTCATGCAGGTAGCTGGTCAGTGCCCAAGCTGTTTCTGCTGTTTATGGCTGTACTTGTAAGCACGTTTGAGGCACCAGGGCCACCCAATTGAGCCTGTTCAGAGGAAAGCGAGGTGGGAGGTGGGCTGTAGACTGCTTTGGTGTGGGACTGTGCAGGGCTGAGAACTTTCGTAGCCCACAGGTCTCCAAAGCTGCCTGAGCAGCTCATAAAAATGCCAAGAAACTGTATCTGGAAATGCAGGAATGCATTAATTGAGTCTGAAGGCCATGGAGGTGCGGTGGGTACCAAGAGCTCTGCAGCTTGGAGCTGGTGGCAGAGTCATTTTGCACATTGTGGCCTTGGTGCCAGGCTGTTCCTCTCCCAGGGGATGCCTTCAGCAAAGAAGCTGTTGGCAGACTGTTTTTACTCAATTAAATAGCTGCAGTTCAGTGTTTGTGGCTTGCAGGATGACTTAGACTGCAAGGAAGATTTAGACTGTTTTCTAGCAATAAGGATGGTTAAGCCAAAGCCCCTTTATTCCCCCTTTTGCTGCCCACCCAGTAAATCCACCACTGATGGGAAGTTTTAAAGGCCAAATTAGACAAACATCTGTTGTCAGTGATGCAGGCTTCTTTGATTCTGCCCAGGGCAGAAGATAGAGCCAAAACCTTTCAGAGGCCCTTATGGCCTTCTCTCCTTGCTGCTGCTGAACACCAGGGTGAGATCCTGAAGTCTTGAATGTGGGTTTGTTGGGAAAAAGAAGCAGTGTAACTGAAATTCAGATACAAGAGCATCTATTGGAAAACACTGGGGAGTGGTGGGTTTGGGGATTGTGTTGGATGCCCAGGCTGGAGGGAACCCACCAGCACCTCTTGTCTGCTTCTCAAAGAGTCATAAAGATGCTGAAGGTTTATTATAGGGCCCCAAGACCTGTGGGAAAGCCTTCTGTGTTTGTCCAGGGTCACTGGAGCTGAGAGGTGGCACTTGCCCCTCTTGCTGGTTGGTGTGTGGTTGGTACAGCAGTTGATGGCGCTGCAGTTCGTTACCCATCTGCCATGGGAAAAGGGCTGCCTGGGATGGCCTTGTCGTGGGTTTGGGATTAACCCTTTTTTTGACACCTCCCAGGTTCCTCTCTCAGGTCTCTCCTATCTGAGTGTGGTAAGTCCTGCCTGGACAAGGCCCTTTCTTTCCCTTGCCTCTGCTGTGAGGTGCCCATCCCTCATGGCAGCCCCTGCAGGTCTCTCTCCTGCATCCCGCTGTGCTTCACTGCAGCTCTTCAACTCCCTCACAATAATCTAACGGAGAAACCAGTAGAGCCAGCTCCTGAGGAGAGCTGTGTAGGACACCCAGCAGTGTCTGGGCCAGGAACAGAAGGGGTATGTGCTGTGCCTGTCTCCTCCCAGCACAAGTACCTGCTTTGTGCCTCTTTAATTTGTTCAATATTTGCAGCTTCTGAGTAACACAATAACCCAAATGAAGGTACAGTCTGTCCAAGAGATTTCAGGTGAGATCAGTCTTGCCCTGGGCAGCCTGTGCTTTTGCCCAGCATGTGGTAACAGCCAGGGTGTCTGGGGTTCATGGTATCTGTTTGCCTTTCCTTTGCTTGCACAGTAGATTTGTGCTCCATAGACTGTGTGGCTAGCTGCATGATACATTATTCATGGCAGGGGATTTATCGTGTTTATCTGGAATAATGGAGCAATTAAATCAGTTTAGGTATGTAAAAAGATTGTGCAATGGCTTGTCTGACTTCAGGCCTTAAATTCTGCAGGAGCATTTATTACAGATTTAATTCAGAAGACTAATAAAAAAAAAAAAAGGCAGAAAACACATTCTGCTCTCTTGGCCTGATCCACTCCCATCCATTCATTTGCAGGAGCTGTTCATTCCAGCAGCTTCACTCATAAATACGTCTCAGCTCAGAATACACAAGACTGAATGTGGCTCCTTCAGTCTGGGGAAACACAAGGCTGTAACGCCTGGTCTGTGACTCTGCCTCTGGAAATACTTTGGGCTATTTACACTAGCACCAGGATTTTCTCTCTTGTTTAAAACCTTCCACCCCAGATGCTTGCTACTGGGTAGAAGGATCACAATCCTCTGTGGCCTGATTCTGTGCTGTAGTCAGATGTTGGTGCTGCAGAGGTAGTTACAAGGCTTGGGGTGTAAAAGGGCCTTCCGATATTCAAGTATCTTTAGTTTAGTCCCTGAGCACAGCCATGATACCCTATTGCTAGAATTGTCCATGAGGGCTCCCAAAGGAGCTGCAAACTCGTGGGCGAGGCTGCAAAGGGCCTGAATAAATGTGGAGCCACACAGTAAATGAGTGATGATTTTATTCTGTGTTACCAGTAAGAAACTAGGCTGCTTTTAAAAGAATCTGTTATTTGTCCAGAGCAGCCCATGTGCTTTATAGCGTTACAGCTCTGGATGGCGTCGCTGCTGTACATGGTAGCCACTTTGCACCCACAGACACCCCATGGCCTCGTGTATTTCTCTGCTTCACCAGGGAGCACTGGTGAACTGAAAGTTTTGAGCTCCCCTGCCTCCTTCCCAGGCTGCTATTTGAGTTCTGCAGGAGACAATAAGTGAGCAGGAGCGGAGGCTGCTGCTACTCCACCGCCTGTCCTTTGGCTGACGGCAGGGCACCGGAGCAGCAGCAGAAGGCAAAGCAAGCCATTAAGCTTTCCTTGACCGAGAGGGCTCCTGTGGAAGTCCTGCATTAGGGAGCAGGAGGGGACCTGGGGCTGCACTTAGAGCACGTGGGCATGTGAATCTCACGAGGTTAAAACCTGGGGTGAGCTCTTTGCCGTCCTCCCCGACCAAGCCCTGGGGACAGCATCCTCTGAGCACGTAGGGATGTCCAAACCTTTCATGCAGTCCTGCAGACAGGGAGGAAAGAAAGGCTGTCTAAACAGGAGCTAGCGAGGCAGCAAATTGCACAAGAAACATTCCCTAATGAACTGGAAGGACTTGTCCCTTCGCCTCGGGCAGCAGCAGTGCCATGCTTAGCTAGGCAGCACCCTGCTCTGAGGGGAAACCCACACGCAGAGGGAGCAGAGGAGCGGTGCTGGGTCTGGAGAGGTTTCCTCCTGCCCATCTGCTTCTCTCTGCCAGCAAAGGTGAGTAGTGAGGAGGGGGATGCTTGCACTTCCTGAGGGGCCAGCAGCTCGACCAGCACATTAGCCACGGGGGATGCTACTGGGTGAGCCCCGTCCTGGACGTGACGGCTGGTCCAGGTTAGTGGCAAAGCTCTGCAGCGCTCTTACTGTGTTTGAATGTTTGCTTCGTCTCTGCGTCGGTGGCTGTGCAGGGTGGGGAAAGATCATCGAAACAGCAACGAGCAGGAGCTGGAGATTGCCTGTGAAACCCAGAGGATCTGAATTTCTTCGAAACGTAGGGATTTCAAAGCACTGTGGGGGGAGGAGAGGCCTTGCTCTAGCAGCCCTTGGTTGGTTTGGGGAGTGCTAACTAGAGAAAGGAGGACTGGTGAAGGAGTGACTAACAGGATGAAACGGCGCTGTCATGTTCTCTGGACAAACACAGTTTCCCATCTGTTATTGGCAGTGGAGGAGATGAGTTTGGGGGCTGGTTCCTCTCGCTCACCAGCGAGCGAGCAAGTTGATGCTTTTCTGGCAAGCGTTAGCAGGATGATTACTGATGGCTTTGGTGGCAGCACTGCTATGGGCTAGATTCTGCTTGTATGGACATGTTTGAAGATAAAGTTGAGCATAAGGTGGCCTTTTTCAGAAGTGCCACAGTGACCAATTCCCCTGTCATTTAAGTGCTGAAACCCTCCTATTTTGTACAGTATTAATTGCACAGTTCTTCTGGAGCCCTGGGTTCTCCTCAAACTGTGCTTTAGGTTTGGACCAGGAGGCTTCAGCCCACGCTGCCTGCGTGTTTGCATCCGCCTGCTCTCCCCCTGGACACACGTGTGAGTTTTGGTGATGTCTTGGCATGCAGCATGGCCACAGACACAGGACAGCTCCTGCATCCTGGGCTGCTCAGGGTCCTCCAGAGGTGCCTTAGGAGACTTCATCTCCTGTTCCCCTCCCAGAACAGACCCTGGCTGGTACACCACATGGCAGCCTCCCACGGGATGCTTTGCAGGCTCCTCATTTCACTTGCACGTAGGCTGTGCACTGATCCAAACAAGAGGGGCTGCTTTCCCTCCCCTCAATGTGTGAGCTTTGTGGCAAGCTGTCCCTGCGCTGCTGTAGGAGAAACCGGCAGTAGTTCTGCTTTAAAAAACAAACCCCAGGCTTCAGAATAAACCATGTGTGTCATGTGCTCCGCCAGCCACTCTGAGATGGCGTGGGAAGCCTTCTCCATGCAGTACCTCTAGCTTTTTCCATGCATCAGCAGCTCTTCCAGGATTTGCTGAGCTTTCCCTGCTCTCCTGCAGCCATCCCCACCTCCTGCATTCCCAGCAGTACCCCTGCTGCAGCTTGCTGTTCCCCCTGTTCTCGAGCTGAGGTCTGCCTTCTAGCACTGCCTCTTCTCTTGGATCAGGATGTTGCTTTAATTGCAGGGTACATGGCTTTGGCAGATTTCAGTGTGACAATGTGAAACACAAGATGTGCCCCCCCCCCCCCCGAGAGCTCCTCCAGAGCAGATCTGGGAGGCATGGAGGGGAAGGGACATTTCGCTGACTGGCTGATTTCATGAGACAACAGTTCATCTGCAGGCAGAGCTGATGAATTGGAGGCACGTAAGGACATTCTCAGGCAGGTCACTGGCAGCTCTTGGGATAGGCCAGGCTGTTGCAGTGTTTCTCCAGGATAATAAGCCAGTAGCACCCATTAATGACACTCTTCTTCATCCAGTCAGCGATCTTGGCATGGAGCCTCTCTATTAGCCTGATTAACACAGTACCTTTGTTACCCAGTTCCAGCTTTGGTTATTTTTATACTCATCTAGGGCTGGCTGTACTTGTGGCTGCAAAAGGCAGAGGAGGGAGCTGCAGTCCTGGCCTTGGGGTGCATCTGCTGGGAGCTGGCTCCATGAGAGGCAGCTCTGGGGCAGGTGCCTGCCTGGAGCTTTTGGAGTCCAAAAGAGCTCCTGCTGAATTCTTGCTGTGTTGCCCTTCCCAGATGTGGGTTTTTCAGGTTTGTCTGGTTTTGTAGAATATTAAATGCACGAGTTTTAGGCACCTTGGGGGAAACTCACACTCCTTTTCTTCTCTGCTTTTCCCTGAACTCGTCATCTTGTTTGTCAATTGGTCGCGCTCCCAGCTGTCTCGTGCCAGAGGAAGAGGGTGGGTTGCATCTTCTTCTCCATTTTGTTCAAAGGTGACTCACTTTGGATGGAGCTGACCACACTTGGCTTGAGATGAGTTGGGAGCTGTTTTTCCCCAGCCTAGACTCCACGATGAACTGTGCTCCTGAAATGCCCAGTGGCCTCCTCTGACACAGGGTCATACAGCCAGCAAGGTCAGATGGCCGTGGCCACAGTGAGAGCTGGTGAGGAACCATTCGGTCTCAACTCTCCAAAATCTTCAATATGGTCATCTAATACTCTTCTGTTCTTTTGGGGTTTATTTGTATGTAGTAGGATAGCATCCTGGACGACCTCCAAATGGTCCAAAACAACCAAACCTCAGCAAAGACAGAATTATTCTTCATTATAATCCTAAATGTTGGCTTGAAGGGACCTTGAACGTTCAGTTTAAAAGTTTTTCTGCTTACAGTTAATTTCAAAGCTTCTCCTGTCTCCTGCAAAGCCTGAACTCTATCCTTGAGATACTTTCAGAGCTGTATTGTCTTACCTCAGGAGAACAAAACAGCCTGCACGTTACCAGCCCTCCCTTGCATCTCCTGGTAACAAATCCAGGGGACGAGCTGTTTCCATGTAGTTTCCTAAAATAGGTGGTGTTAGAATAACTTTAGAAGCCTTAGAAGCTCAAGCTGTCTCTCTCATTTCAGGTCATTTTTAACTGGGTGCTTTTCTTGCTATTTTTTTCTAGAGGGATGGCTAAGCTGCAGTGCAGAGGGATGCTTTTCTGGTCCCCTGTGTATGTACCTGTGCAAAACCCTGCTCCTCCTGTACCACAGCCCTCGGCAGAGGGTCAGGACCAGGCCCACCGTGCATGTCTGTAATCTTAATCATCTGTAATTGTTGTCATTGTTGAAACCTGCCCTGGGCACAGCCAGCATGTGCTGTCTGTAGTCCTGCCCAGCATTGTTGAATGGAAAGGCTGATGGGAAAGTTTTCTTTCCTAACGGGGTTTGTCAGGACGGCAGCAGTGAGCCTGTGAGTGCTGCAGGTTGCAGACTCCTCCCTGCATCTGGGAGTAACAACATTTGGGAGAGGGTTTAGAGGAACATTCTGGGACATTGCAGGGGTCTGTGTTGGGAAGGATAAGGCTGGTGGTTGTGGGTGTGTTGGGGGCTGTGTGCAGGGCTAGAGTGGGTCAAGCATTGGCTGCAGATGTACCCAATATCAGCAAAGATGGAATGGTTCAATCTTCCCATACTTTTGAGCTCAGTTTGGGTATATAATGCCCTACAGATGAAAGGCCTGCAAAGCTTTACCTCCCTGAGTCTTCTGCTGAGCCCAACAGCATGTGGATAATTTGCTTTAATGGTTAGAAACATCTGCTGTTAAAAGTGATGCTTAATATATTTGGCTTCCATTTCCAGTCATTAGTTCTTTTTATGCCTTTTTCTGCCTAATTAAGAACCTTTTAGTACCTGATATTGTTTCCCCTGAATGTGCTGCTGTATCGTAATCAAGTCACTTCTTAATCTACTCTTTGATAAACGAAAAAGATCAACCTCTTGAATCCTCTCATTTCAGACATTTTCTGCATCCCTAGAATTGCTCCCACAGATCTGGGCTGTGTCTCCCGCAGCGTTTTACTAATCTCCTTAAAATGTCGGTGTGGAACCACTGAGGGCTCTGGAAGGAGTCCCTGGGTGCTGGAAGAGAAGGCTGAGACGCCTCCCCACTCCTGCTGCAGCTCTGTGCTTCGTGCGTGGAGCAGGAGCAGGTTTGCCAGGCAGCAGAGGCTTGGCTGCATCAATATTTTGCATTTTACCAGAATTTGTGGTGTGAGTGGTGTTGGCCACAGTGAAGACCTTACTAGAGGTGAATCCTTCTTGTGTCCCCAGTCAACCAGGTCACTAGTCTGAAATCCATTTGGCCATATCCACTATTCATATCTTCTATTTTAACATTTTCTCTACTGTTTTTGGAGTGTTTTCCCCTTGCAGGAGGAGTCTGCAGGCAGGAAGAGGGATGTTTAGGGGATGACAGTGCAAGCCAACCAAATAGCGTGTTGTTTCATCTGTTTCTGTGTCTTTATTTGCCCAGTTTTCCACCAAATCAAAACTTCTCGAGCTTGGATTAGTAAAGATTTCTGTCCTCCTCTCTCTTCTTTCAGGGAAGGATCTTTGCCAAGATGACTTGGCCCTTTCTCTTTGCTCTCCTCCCTCCAGGATCCTTTAAGTCGTCTTTGATCTGTGCCTTTGGTTGCATCAGTAGAGGCCGGTCAGGCAATTTGAGATAATCCCAACTACATTTACTTTTCAAATGCTGGCTCTGGGAGCCTGCCACCCCTCTGCATTCCCTGCAGCTTTCTCCTGCTCAGCAGTTGCTCACCAAGTCACACAGAGCAATTTGATGGTTCCCATCCCATCTGCAAGCCCCCCCTGGCTTTTGTCCTCAGTGGTGGTGTAAGCCAGCTTTGCTGTGGAAAGGCAGAAAGCTCCAATGATCACGTTGTTCCTTAGGCCAGGGCTCAGGAAGCTCAGACTCGCCCATGGGTGTGCAGCTTGCATGGCTGTGGGACCTTGGGCTGGTACCTGCTGGTGCCCAGGGAGCAGATCTCCTGCACCAGCCTTGGCCAGGGGCTGAACCAGCAGAGCCAGAGCCACGGGCTGTTTGGCGTTCACCAGCAGTGCTTCTCATTCAAGCTGGCAGCCAGTCCAGAGCAATCAATTGAGTTCCCTCAACATTTTGTTTGATTGTTTGAAAGTTTATGCAGGAGAGCGGCAAAAGTATTTTTCCTGTCCGGAAAATAAGCTGAATCTTGTGCCAGGCTCCAGCAAACACACACTGCACTGGCGTGGATCCTTCGCCCCGTTCCTTGTGGCTGTGGTCTCTCAAAATCTAGATGCAAACAGTCCTGACAATAGGTCTGGGAATATCTCCTCTTCCCCCCCAGTTCCCTCCTCTCTTGGAGGGTCTTAAAGCATGGGTAAGGAGATTAGGAGGAGAGAGGAGATTCGCCTTTCTCAGATGCTGGGAACTTTGTGAGGAGAGAGAAGCTGAACAGAAAGGATTGGTTCTTCCTTAACCAGAGCGGATGGAGATGATGGGCAAAGCTGACAGGATTTGGGGAGATGCTCTCCTGAAATAGAATAGTGGGAAGAAATTCCAGGGGGTGTGAAAGCAAAAAATAACACGAGGAATTCTGTGTGTTAGAGGAGAGAGACAGCGGGACCATAAGAAACCATGAAAACTGAAGCAATGTGTTCAGGTACTAAATATAATGTGTCTCATTTGGAACAGCTTGGAGAAATAACAATGTAAGGCAAGATGGCTGGGGAAAAAAAATGAGGCTGCTTTTCACTGGGCTGGAGCAGAGGCTGGTGGGGATAGCGGCGCAGGAGCTCGGCACGCACAGCAAGGGCTGAGAAGAGCACAGAGCTGCCGTGCAGCCGGGCTTCTGAGGTGATGGAGAAAGCTTTGCTGGAGAGCAAGAGGCAACACAGAGTCCTTTGCAACCCGATGAGCCAGCCAGGTGCTGGGCAGAGAGTGGAAGAGCCCCAGTGGGCGGGTGGGCGCTCGTTTGTGCACCTCCCTTTATTTTTAATCCACTTTTCCTCTGGGATTGCCTCTGTTTATTGTTAATCAGGTGCTCTGTGTGCAGCAGCCCTGGGCCCACTGGTCCTGGTCCCAAAAACTGTGGTTTTTGGGAGTGCTCTGGTCCTTTTTGCCAACTTGGTTGCCTGTCTCAGAGAAATCTTTTGCTGACAGACCCGGTTGTCCCGCTGACTGTGCTATACGTGAAGGCTTTCCGAGCCGCTGAGCATCCTGGGGACTCCTCGTAGGGGAAGGCTCACAGCTTTCATACAGCCTTTTTAATTAACTTAATTCAGACATTAGCGTGTCGCAGGGAATGTCTCTCGAGGGGGGGAAGTCTTTCATTTATCACCACTTAGCCAGGGAGCATCATATTTTTTGTTTGCATCCAAAAGCTCGTTGTGGCGAGAGCGAGAGTTAACCGTTTGTGCTCCATCTGGGCAGGTGCATCGTGGGAGGAGAACCGTTCCCTGCTGTCCCTTGTGGGCTGCAGGGCCCAGCTTCGAGGGGGGAATATGGCAACCACTGCACTGATTCCAGAAAAGCCATCTCTGCTGTGTCAGGGGGGTGTTGCTCTGTATGGTGCTCGGTGTGGCCAGCAGCGTGCTGGGCTGGGGAGTGTTGCAGTTCTACACGTGCATTACAGCAGCAGCCTGCTGTAGAGCTGCACTGGAGCTCCTGCCACCCCTCTGCTGCTGTCTGAGGGCCTGCTTTCTGTGCTAGCTCTCATCACTAAGTGGAAGGGGGGAAAAAAAATGGGCTTTAGGGTGGTGGAGGGGCCAGGAGCCCTCAGCAAGGCTCCTCTGTCACAGGGACACGCATGAAACATGCTGCCTGGAGGCAGAGCCTCATGGCTAGCAGGAGCTCTACAGCAGCCAGAAGCCTTGGAAGCAAACCAAGGCTAATTGAAGCTTGCTTTTGCACTGGCAGGTTGTGCTTGTGGGTACCTGTGACAGATGGGGTCTTGCAGATAACTGCTCACTGCCCGTGTCCTCTCCTTGTCTCACAGGTGAAGGAATGGTTGTGCTTGAACTGCCAGATGCAGCGGGCGCTGGGGATGGACATGACCACCGCTCCTCGCTCCAAGAGCCAGCAGCAGCTGCACTCCCCTTCCCCTTCCCCCTCCCACTCCCCGGCCAAGCACTCGCCGGCCCCGGCTGCAGATAAATCCCCGGCAGCCGCCCGTGCCGTGCAGCCCGAGCCACCCAAACCTCACCCCGCCACGGCGCAGAGGGAACCACACGGCCAAGGCCAGCCAAAACCTCAGGAGGCAGCCAGGTCCTCCCCGCAGCATCAGCAAGCCAAGCCTTCCTCCTCCGAGCAGAGAAAGCCGCCGGGAGACGCGGGGGTGAAGCCTGCAGCCGCCGCCCCCGGCGCCGGGGCACAAGAGCAGCCCCAGGAAGGGCTCACGGGGAAGCTCTTTGGCTTCGGGGCGTCCCTCCTGACCCAGGCGAGCACGCTTATGTCTGTCCAGCCGGAGGCCCCCCCTCCGAGCCAACCGTCTCCTGGCAAAGTGCCTCCAAAAATCGTCTTCAGCGATGCCAGCAAAGGAGCTGGTCCCAAAGGGCCGGGGGCACCGGGCCGGGCCGGTGCCGCGCCGTCCGCCAAGCCGGGCAAGCCGGAGCAGGACGTCAAGCCAAAGGAAGTGCCGAAAGCGAGGGCGTCGTGCCCCCTCTGCAAGGCCGAGATCAACGCGGGCTCCGGAGAGCCCCCCAACTACAACACGTGCACGGCGTGCCGGCAGCAGGTCTGCAACATGTGCGGCTTCAACCCCGCGCCTCACCTGCTGGAGGTAAGAGAGCTGGCGGGGCGGGCGCCTTCCTGCCGGGGCTCGGGTGGACGTGTGTGCGCTGATTTCGTGCTGGTTTTGTGCCAGGAGCAGAGCAAAGGGGTGGCTGTTGTTTGGGGCACCCCAGCAGTGCCCAAAGGTGTGCAATGGCTTAGAAGCAGGTCATGCAAGTGTCAGAGTCGCCAACAAACATCCGCCTCCTGGTGCTGCTGTGGCTGGGATGAGGCTGGGGAAGGATGTGCCGTATCCTCAGATGGTGAAGGTGTAGGGAAATCCTCAACAAGAGGATTTTGAATCAGCTGAGGGCACATAATGAACTGTTGGGGTCTGCTGCTGTCTCCAGATAGCAAGGGCTCCACTCCATCGTGCCTGGGTGCAGGGCACGGAGAACGGGCTGAGCAGGGGATGGATGTGATGATGTCCACAGTGCTGTTTGGATGTGAATTAGCTGTGCGTCTTCCAGCCTGCTGAGATGGAGTGCTGAGAGAGGAAAAAGGAGGCTGAGGTAGTCTGAGGTCCACCCAATCTTATCAGCTGTAGTCAAGGAGGTCTCTGAATCACTGTGATGCCCACCCAGGCCATCTTCCCAAGCACCAAAAAAAGGCACCTTGGCTAACTCTAGCCACCAGCTCCTGGATGCAGCCTTCTGCAAGAGCTGCATCTCACAGACAGCGAGGCACCAAACTGGTATCATCAGCACATGGAAAAGTTAAAGGGAACTTCAAATGACCAGAAGTAGGATTGCTAATCTTGGCTTCGTTCCCTGGGGGATAATTACATCTTCTGTCCCCAGCTCCTCCCTGCAGTTTCAATTACCCCCAGTAATTTTCTCCTCTCCTTGAAGCTGCTGCTTCTCATGTTTGTGGTGGAGGAGAGCCTCTGTCTCGGCGTGGTGCCTGGAGATGGAAACTCCTCAGGGGCCCCCTCCTTGTATTGCTGCCCTTTTCAGCAGAAACACTCTGCTTGTTGCTCCTGCCAGGGCTTCTGCCTGCCCTGAGGGCTTAGGTGAGAAAAGGTGTCCAAGTGTGTAGTCCCTTGGATAGAGCTGAAACCCTGTGTTGGTGTGCCCTTGGGCAATGATGTCTTTCCAGGCAGGTTGGTGAAGCGGCTTGAACATGCTCCTCTTGGCACTTGCCTGTTAATTAATTAATTAGAGAATTAATTTGGGGTTGGGTTGTAGCCAGTGACATGGTGCTGTCTGCAGGTACAACGGAAAGGTGACCTCTCCGCAGCGCTTGTCTCCAGGGTCACTAGCTGACACCCGGCATTACATTTCAGAGTTTAGAGGCTGGACTCTGTCTTGGTTCCCTCAGCTCCTGAGTAAATGCCTTCAGACACCCTTGGCACACTCACCCTTGCACGTCTGCTTAGGGCTTCCTGCTGCTGCTGCTGCTCGTCACTGTGGTATCCACGTGCCTTCACACAGAGTGCAGACCCACAGTGAGGTCCCGCCTGGGGCTTTGTGGGGTCCTGGGGTTTGTTTCCTTTCCCACAGAATCGTTCTCCACAGCTCAGAATGGACGAGTTGGTTTATGGGATTTGGGGTTTTTTTTGGACTTGAGGGAAATATGCACCGTTCAGGTTGTGGATGTTCCTCACATGACTCGTTGAGGAAAGGAAAACGTTGCAAGGTCTGTGAGCTCAGTCAGGCTTTGGGTTTGCTTATCTTCTGAGCACATTGCTCTGTGGTCTGATCCTCTTTTTGCCTGCAGCTCACAGGAGCTTGTCCCCAGCCCCGAGATTCACGCAAATACCACAGCTCGCTCTTTGAAGTGCTGAGGCTGGATCCGTTAATTGCTTTATGAATTAGGACCTTGGCTGTAAGCTGCCTTTCAAAGTTGTGTGAAAACTAACGAGGAGATTTGAGCCCAAGTCTGGTATGTGCAGAGGAGTGTGAGCTGCTGGAGCCTGGGTACAGCCTTCACCCCATCTTCAACCGGTGTGAGTCGCAGGGAGGGATGGAGCCTGGACCATGGTGGCCTGTTTTTTTTGTTGGAAGGCTTGAGTTTTTCAGTAAAACAGTGGTGCAAGCAGGTGTTTTCTGCAAGCAAAGTTGTATCATCAGTGCGAGGAGTTGGGGCTTTGTCACAGTGCCGTTGGTGGGCTGCATGTGTTTATAGTTTCATAGTAAAACTGTGTGACTGTCTTGGGAGGAGAAAAAGAACCCTCAATAATGTTTGCATCCTCATACAGGACAAGTATTTTTGCTTACCAGATCATCCCACTGGCAGGGAGGCACTGAGGAGCTCGCTCTGAGGGAGGCTGCTCTCCCTGTAGTTGTGTGGGCTGGCACAGCTCAGGGGAAGCATCTCTCAGACTGAAACTGGTACTTGCTGGGGGGCTGTGTGTCCCCAGTAGCGTGATGGGAGCTGAAGGGCATGCTGGCAGCACCACGTCCCTGGGGACTCTGTCTGATTAGCAATGTTTCTGAGGATGAAAAGCATCCTTAACCCCCCGTAACCCTGGGGCTTTAGTGTGTGCTGACTTCCAGATTCATCACAGCTGAACAAGGGGCTGAGGTGGATTTTGGAAGGAGCACGTGGCCAAGGCAGATCTCTGGGGAAGGAGACGGGGAAATATGGGGGAGCTCCATGTTTAGAGAGACCCCATGAGGTGTCCTAGCTTGCTGATTAGAGGTGAGGCTGCGTTAGACTGTTGCACAGTGCTGAAAACAGACCTTCTGCTGCACGTCTGCATATGTTTCTGCTGTGTGGACACAACAGGTCCCAACTGGCTGGAGACACAGTCAACATCAGGAGGGACAACTGGTCAAACCTTTGGGCCACTCACAGGAGCAGGGGGGGCAGGAGGTGTTCCTTTCTGACAGTGGTTATGAAATGGGAAGAAGAAAACTGAGTGAAATACAGAAAGCAGAGAAAGCTTTTGCCCCCCTCTGCATCCTCCTGAAACTTCTGATTTCCCTGGAAGGGTGCCTTATTATTTACCCCTGGTATTTTCATCTCCATCCCACTCCTGATCTAAAGATGGAGTCGGAGGCTCCAGGTCCCTGTCATCCTCTCCCACCCTCTGCAGCCTCCTGGGGAGGTATCCAAGGAGCTGCCTCCTCCCCAGTGCTTCATTCAGCCAAGTGCACTCAAACCTAGCAAAAGAGAAGAAAATAATGAAAGTGTTTTTACTTTCCTGTGAACTGAGTTCAGCTGAGTTGCACAAGTGCCAAGCCAGCACAAGAAAAGGGTGACTTGCATTCCCCTCGTTGTCTCTGCCCTGCTGTGGCCCCAGCGCTCGTGTGGTCCAGTGCAGGCAGAGGCTGCTCCAAGAGCAGCTGGGTAGTGCCTTCGAGCCCAGAGATCCAACGAGCAAGACTGGTGCTTCTTCGGCCCTGGGTCTTGGTGGTCATGGTCAGAGGGTGGTGATGAGACCTGGGAACTGGAAGAGTCCAGGAACAAAGCTGGCATTTTGGCAGCACATCCCAGGAGAAGCGTGTGGGCTGTGGTAGCCCATGGCTCTGGAAGCTGTGGATGCCCAGCAGAGAGGGGAAACACAAAACGTGTGCCTAACCTGCACTTGTTCATGCTGGCCATGATACACGTTACCCAGCTTTAAATAAGTTGTTTATGTGAATTACCACAAGTACAGGTGCCTGGAGCTTCCTCCCACCTCATCACACCTCCTCCGGGAGCTGCCTCCTGGAAGGGGCTCCAGGAGCCGTTCTCACCAAGACAGAGCCGGCGCTTTGAGGCTCTCCCAGATTCCCTACAGCCTCAGCCTGGTGACACGCAGGGAGACTTAAGTGCCGGGCCAATTCACTGGAGATTTAAGATACAGAGGTGCTTGTTTATGGCAGAGTCTGCTAAGGGAGCAAGTGATCTGGCAAGGGCTGGCTTGCAACATGATTGCCCTGCCCTTGCACAGTGTTCTCCTGGTAACCCTGACTGACCCCAATTGACTTCCAGGGGTTTTGCATTAAGGACTGAATGACCTATGCGTGTAGTGTCACTAAATAAGCATGGCAGGATGCCCCTTTGCCTAATTAACCAGCCTGAAACAGAAGCGGTGGCAAGTTGGGTTGAAGAGCGCTGCTGCTCCCTGGGTGCCAGGCCATGCCCTCCAACAGCTGCCTTACCCTCAGCAGGTTCCTCTCGCTGATGTGTGGCACTCGCCACACCACATCCAGATCCTCAGATTGCGTTTGTTGTTGTGCTTTCCCCATGCATCCTTTTGGGGTTTTCTTTTACTAACACTTGTGTTTTCCTGGGCGTGCTGCTGCCTCTCTCTGGCTGGTCTCTGCGGTAGGTTCCACGTTACATGTGTGTATAACAGAGTGTGTCTGTGTCACGTGCATTGTCCTGGATGTGATACCACAAGTCAGCCACACACGGGAGCAGCATTTGCTGGGGTCCTTGGTGGGTCACTCTCCCCATCTGCTGCTCCCCTTGTTCCTGCAGCCAGGTAAAACCAGCCTGTTCAGATGGATTTCTTGCAAAAAGCTTGTGAGTCACCGTATCAAATACTCTCTGGGAAGCCCTGAGCCTCTCTTTCTGTCACACTCCAAGATCTCCCACTGGGCAAAACTGGGCCCCAAGCAGAACAGCTCTCCAGGGCAAGATGCTGGCTGCTGTGTGTGAGGTGCTGAGGATGGGGCTGAGCCTGCCCTACTTGCAGCAACCGCCGTGGCTGCCGCGCTCGGCTGCAGGGAGGGAGCCTGCAAAAACGGGAGTTCAGTGAGATGGAAAAAGCTCTGTGAGATCAGCCTTTGTGCAGAACAGGGTCTGGCTGCCAGCAGCAGGAGGATGGGTTAGAGAAAGGGGGTTGCAGAAGGGTTTTGTGCCGAAATTGTTTTGGTGTTGGCGAATAGAAGAGGAAAAAAACAGTGAGTGGGGAGGAGGGTCAGGCTCCTGCCTCACCTGCCCTCGCTGCAGCTGGGAGCTGGCAGCCGTGTGCCCGTGCCTCCCTGCCCCCTTCCCGAGGGTCCCTTGCTCTTGCTGGCAATGTAATTAGCCAGTAGCTCCGGGCCAAAGCGGATTAGCAGGGTTAAGAGAGTGCCTCCAGCTCACCACTGTCCCAGGGCCAGTCTGGCGTCTGGGGCCACGCACGGCTCCTGGGCAGCCCTGCTGTCTCAGTCTAGGGGGGAAAATCAGGGTATAAGGTGTGAAAACCCTTCCTCCTGTCCTCTGCAGCGCAGGCAGTGTCTGTGCTGGGAGCTGGCAGCTTGCTGCCCTGGAAAGCCGTGTGTCCTTCCTCCTGTGTGTGGAGCCTGGCCTCGAGCTGCCTGCCTGCACGTGGTGATGGGGCAGTTGGGGGACAGGCAGGGCCGGGCGCTCCAAAGTTTCTAGGTGTTGTTTTTCAATAGGAATCCAGGTCCTGTTGTTCCTACTGTGCTCAGAGGGCTGAAGGACACTGATGGATGTGCTCTGCAGCCCCTGATGTAGCAGGGAGCAGCTGTTGCCAGTCACCCCTTTGAGGCTGGTTTCCCTGAAGCTGCCCATCCTGTGGTGACAGCTTGGCAGGGTCCCCCCGGGCTCGGCTGGATGCTGAGGCAGCCGTGGTCCCGCTCTGGGGACAGGAGGAGGAGCGAGGTGCCGTGACGAAAAGTGGGCAGAGGGTTAGACCCTGGAGCTCCCTGCAGGAGGAAGCGGCAGCCAGAGATGCTGGCCACCAAGTGCAACAATTCTCCTCAGTTTTTGTGAAGGAATCATGACTTTTAAGAAGTGCCCCCATCCCCAGGGGTGTAAATATTCAGGTCAGTCACATAAACTGAAGTCAGACAGAGCGCTGCGTCTGACAGCACAAGATGAAGTTGGCTTCACCGACGTGAGCCCTCAAATCCCTTTACAGATTGGTAATTAACAGCTTGCTGTGACTCAGGAGTTTTCTGTGCTGCTTAACCTGCTGTAATTAAGCCACTCCTGCTGCTGGGCAGTGCCAGGCTCCCCGCTGGCTCCTCCTGCAAGCACGGGGCTCTGTAGTGGGGCTGGGGGTCAGGGGTGTGATGTGCAACCCAGCAGACTGATCTGAGCTAAGAGTGGAGTCCCATCAAATGGGTGGTGCACGGGGTCCGTGGGTGTCCCGTGGGTGCTTCTAGGGCTGTGGCAGCCCCTCTGGATCCCGCTGCTGTGTTTTCTTCAGAGCCCCATAGATGTTACCTCCGTGTCTGCTGCTGGTCCTGCCTTTGGAGGTTCCAGGTCTTCTCCAAACGCGAGGCCCTGCCTTCCTGAGCCTGCTGACACTTAGAACGTGATCTGAAGAACAGCTGGTCCTTTCTTTAGTCAGGAAAAAAACAACCCAGGTCTCCAGATTCCTTTCCTGCTTTAGATGCCCTTATGTTGTTAACAGACAAATGTCAGCTGCCTGTGACCTCTGCTGATGGATGGTTGGGAGGGCACCGCTGCCTGTGCCTGCAGGTTGTTGTCAATGGCTCATAAATACACCTTGAGGGGTGTCAGTGGCTGAGCCAGGGTGAGGGATTCCTGCCTTTCTCTCTCCTAAAGGAAGATGTCTTTGAAGTGAAGGATGCTTTCCCCACGCCAAACTGGTTTCCCAGAGCACGGTTTGCTGTGCCCTAGGGCTTGGAGCTGCTGCCTGTTGTATCCCTGTGCTCCTGGGATAGCGAGCTGCCTACGCTAGCGGTGCCAAGGTGTCCCCCTCAGCTGTCTTGCTGGGAAGGACAGTGAGTATGTCAAGAGCAAAGCCTGAGTGCTCACCACAGAGCAGACAGTGCAAAGATTGGGACTTAAAACAGGAAGCCCTTTGGCTTTTGAGGCATCAGTAGCACTGCTGTGAGCCAGCCTGTGGTGCTGGGGGTCAGGTGGGTGCCAGGGCAGATGTGATACCTACGTCTCTCCTGTTGATGTCTTTCTGAACAGCCCATAAGAGTGCAGGCAGCTGCCACGCCAGCTCTCGGAGCCACCACCTCGCTGTGGGATGGGTGTCTGCCCACACTGCTGCCTCATCCCACGGCCCCTGTGTGCCAGCTGCTGCCTGGCTGTCCCAACAACCAGTCAGGCTGAACGAGAGCCATGGGCCAGCATTCTCCAAGAGGCTGCTGTGAGCAAACCCTCAGGACCTGACACCTTGCTGTGACTTGCAGCAGTGTCAGTCAGTGCCATTAGTGGAAACCGTGGCCCCTGCTGAAGGCAGTGATGGGGGTGGATGGGTACTAAGCAGTGAGCCAGGGGGGCTGCTGGGGCTCTGCTGAGCTGGGCCAGTGGTCACAGCCAACAGAAGGGAGGTTCTGCCAGTCCTTGCCACTGTTCAGGCTGGGAATGTGAAGGGTGACTGGTACCATCCCATTAGGCAGCAGTGGGGATTTAATTCTGCTTTAATGGGTGGAACTTCACCTGTGCTGTATTGATTGTGATGTTTCCTAGAAAGTGCCAAGGAACAGTGTAGGAAAACGCTTTTTGCCCATATAACATAGGTGACTCTTTATGCCAACTCCTGCCTCCTGCTAAGCTTTGATTGCTTTTCCCGGCAGACACTTTGGTATGTGGTGCAGATCTGCTTCTAAGGGGCGCTGGTATTCTGCCCGTGGGACTGTTGTGGCACATGACTCACAGCAACCTGCTCAAGCCATCCTTGAGCAGACAGGGAGGGGACTGCGACCTTGCAGCAGGGACGTGCAGGCAGACATACAAGGCTATCGCTGGGAGAGGATTTGATATTCTCACCAGTCAGATGCCATGAATATTAAAATTCACCAGCCTGGGAAGGTCCTGAGTAACTTTCCATCTCCTGACTGAGGTTTCACAGTTTGGAGCCGCTCTGGGAAAGTCTGAGAGAAGATCAATAACTGCCCTGATGTGCCTTGTTAGGGACTTCCTTGACCTTGAGAAGCTTTGAAAAGAGTTACTGTTGTACACATGAAAGATTGAAGGCAGCAAAACTAGGCAAAGCAGAAACACAGAGGGGATGCGGGATAAGTTAAAGCTGCCAGAACGCTTTCTGGATATCAGGTTTTTATAAATAAGTGCTGGCGAGCAGATGAAAAAACCCCAAACCATTTCATTCACAAAATCCAGATGTAACTGGTTCCAGCACAGGATTTGCTGTCTTTGTTCTCCAAGTCAGACCCGGTGGCTGTGCTCAGGGCAGCCCCATGCCTGACTGCTGATTTGGGCAGCGTCTGCTGCAGGACCAACCCAAGAAATGTCCTTGTAGCTCCATGTGAACCCCACTTGCAGGGAGCTGATGCAGACCTCAGCAAACACGTTGTGCAGACAAAGCAAGAGGCTCCTGTGGCACCCTCCTACAGGTGTGGCAGATGCAGCAAAGAGCAGGAGATGCTGGAGGAAGGCAGGGAAGGAGGAGTGTGGTGTTACAGGGGAGGCGTGGGGAGACTCAGTGGGATGGTGGTAGCCTGGACCCTGCTCATGTGACTTGTATTGAATAATCACAGAATCATGGAGTGATGGGAGGGATTGGAAGGGACCTCTAGAGATCATCCAGTCCACTCCCCCTGCCAAAGCAGCTCCCACCTAGATCAGGTCACACAGGAACGTGTCTAGGCAGGTTTTGACATCCTCCAGAGAAGGAGCCTCCTCACCCTCCCTGGGCAGCCTGGGCCAGGGCTCCCTCACCCTTACAGGAAAGAAGTTTTCCCTTGTGTTTAAGTGGAACATTTTATGTTCCAGCTCATGTTCGTTACCCCATGTCCTGTCACTTGAGACAACAGAAAAAAAGTGTCACCCCATCTTCTTGACAAACACCTTATAAGTACTTGTCAGTTTTAACGAGGTCCCTCCTTAGTCTTCTCTTTTCCAGGTGAAACAGCCCCAGGTCCCGCAGCCTTTCCTCAAAGGCAAGATGCTCCAGTCCCCTGATCATCATGGTGTCCCTGCACTGGCCTCTCTCCATCAGTTCCCTGTCCCTCTTGAACTGGGGAGCCCAGAACTGGACACAGGACTCCAGCTGAGGCCTCACCAAGGCAGAGTAGAGGGGGAGGAGAACTTCACCTGCTGGCCACACTCTTCTTGATGCATCCTAGGCTGCCATTGGCCTTCTTGGCCACGAGGGCATTGTGATCAGTGCCTATTGAAGCTCAGGAGCAGTTCCCAGTGCAGGGGCTGGCACCCTGCATCAGCAGGTGTTTGCCATCTCTGCCCTGGCAGAGGCAGTGGTGAGATCAGAGACTCTGGGCTGGGGATACTTGGTGGCCTCTAAACACTCTCTGTAGGATGACAGGCTTCTGCTTTATGGACAGTGGCTCCTGGCTCAGTCTGTGGTGCTCAGCTTGCAGAGGTGACTCACTGTGGGCTGGCGTGACGAGGTAGCCCTGAATCCAACCCAAGCTGCTCAACTGGGCATGTGGGCTCCTGTGTCATGGGAGCTTTTCCCTGCCCACAGCAGGGGCTGCCGGTAGAAATGAAGAACACCAGCCTGTGGCTGTGACAGTTCTTACACAGACAAGGATTCTGTGAAGTGAGTGGGGCTGGGGGGGCTCTTTGAGCTGCATCGCAGGGACTGATGGAGGAAGTGTGTGGCCCATGGGCAGGTACCAGCAGCAGCTGGGGAGGATGGTGGGACCGTGTAAATCAGAGCCCAGGTCTGAAGGTGTGATGGGCAGATCTCTGTTGGAGATGATGAGGGGATCTGGCTGTTCCACTCCCTGGGAGCAGGCACAGAGTATCCTGATGTGCTCACAGGCCATTGCAGAACCTGGGGCTGGCTTTCTTCTTTCTTTCTTATTTTTTTAATAATAGCAAGCTATGTTAGTACTCTGTTTGGGAACACGTTGGGACAGTTAATGGAGCGTTTAATTGTCTTTGCAACACTGGGTTTCTGCGTGGGTTGCAGGGGAGGCAGCTCTAGGGCCGGGGTGCAGTGGATGTGTTTGGTTTTCCAGCTGTGATGGGAGCATCTCAGACAGACTCTGGTGGTGTTGATCTACCTTCCATAGCAGTGCCGTTTCTCCTAGTAAACCTTGTGGTGTTTTTCAGTTGTATCCCACAGTCTTTAGCATCTGTAAAAGTCCCTGGAACAAAATAAGAGTGAGGAGAGGGGCTGCTGACAGTGAAGTGCGTGGGTGTGCTGGAGAAGAAGCTGCTGATGGTGGATCACCAGCTCTGTGTGTGTGTGTGTGTGCTGGGGATGGGCCTTGCTCTCTCAGGCCGGGCTCTTGCCTTGACTCCTACATCAAAACTGAAGTTGGTGAAGCCACAGGGTGAGCTCACAGGGACAGTGAAGCCTCTGGGTGCTGCAGGCAGGTCAAAGAAAGCCCAAACCTTCATCGTCGATGTACATGCCAGTGAAGGTTGTCCTCTGCTCCAAGGCACCAACAGGAGCTGAAAGACCATTTTATGGTATCTACAACTCAACCACTGCAGGGTTCCACTCTGGTTTAACGACGTGTCACGTTGTATGTAGTTCAGCCTTTGCTGTGTGCTGGGATGCCCTGTTTTGCTGACAGCATGACTGTTGGGGTGAGCCATGTGAAATGAGGACTGTTAGATCTGTGGGGCTTTGCTGAAGGGACACAGCCTGATCTCATCAGGGTGATGGCACTGCCATGTGGGATGAAGGGCTGAGCCCTCACCATCGTTCCTCTCCTCAAGTCTCTGCATCGTGGCGTTAACTCTGGTCTCCCATCCAACAGGACCTTTCTCCCCAGTCAAAAGGACAGAATCATTACGGTTGGAAAAGATCTTTAAGATCCAGTCCAGCCACTAACCCAACACTCCTGAGCTCCTCACTGAACCAAACCCTATCCCTCAGCACCTCATCTAGGTGTCTTTTGAATATCTCCAGGGATGGTGACTCCACCACCTGGGCAGCCCCTTCCAATGCTTAACAACCCTCTCAGTGAAAGTTTCTTCCTAATGTCTAGTCTAAACCTTCCCTGGTGCAACACTGAACCCAGTTCCTCATGTCACATCATTTCATTACTGAAGAGAAGATGTTGACCCCAGCTTCACTATAGCACTGTTCCAGGTAGATATAGAGTGTGATCATGTCTCCTCACAGCCTTGTGTTCTCTAGGCTGAACATCCCCAGTTCCCTCAGCTGCTCCTCTTGACACTTGTGCTTCAGACCCTTCAGCAGCTTCCTTGCCCATCTCTGGACACGCTCCAGAACCTCCGTGTCTGTCTTGTAGTGAGGGGCCTAAAACTGAACACGGCACGTGAGCTGCAGCCTCAGCAGTGCTCAGTACAGGGGCACAATCACTTCTTTGATCCTGCTGGCCACGCTATTTCTGATACAAGCCAGGATGCCATTGGTCTCCTTGGCCACCTGGGCACACTGCTGACTCATGTTCAGCTGGCTGTCTATTAATACTCCCAGATCCTTTTCTGCCAGATAGCTTTCCAGCCCCTCTGCCCCAAGCCTGCAGCATTGCCTGGGGTTAATACTGTCGAGGAACTGGAGTTCTGCACTGCTGCTGTGCCCCTGGGACTTGGTGCAGTTGCTCTGGTGTGACGTGCCCTGCACACAATGAACCTCTCGCTGGGTGATGTGGGCAGCAGCAAGGAGCACAAGCCAGGGCACCTCAGCCTTTTCTTCAGAGAAATGAAACTTCAAAGGACAGTAACAGCCGAAGAGCTGAATGGAGCAGGGGGTGCACCAAGTAACTGCCTGCTTCCTCCTCCTCTTCCTCCTGGCCTGGCTGCTGGGCTGATGAGCTGGGGAAGGGGGATGGCACCAGCCCACACCAAAAGTAAATGCAGAGGTGAAACTGAAAAGGAAAGTAAGCTCTTTCTTTGAAGCCCCCCAAGGCTCTGAGCCCTTGCAGGACTCTGTAGATCAAGAGTGACATTTCATTCTTATGTTATCCAGGCTGATTTCCAGTGGTGGACCTATTAGTGTTGCCCAGGGCCACGCTGCAGCCCTCTGAACTTCAGCTTCTCAGGGCAGGAATCGCTTTTAACAACCAGGACCGAGTTGCAGAGGGATAAATACTGCCTTGTGGGTAATTTTTCAGACCTGGAGCTCAGGAACTGTCTGGAAGCACATGATTAAACACCTTTTTGGTTGACTTTTGCTGCTTAGTTGACAGGGAGATGTTTCACAGGGATGGTTTGGTTTCTGGAGGTGTGGGGTCCTTGCAGAAGCCAGGTGCCTGCATGACACCCCAGGGCTGGGGCTGGCTGCCAGAGCCCCAGATGCTAGAAACTGCATTCTGATTTATTATTTATAGGTTGGTTTTCTTTTTTTGCTCTTGTAAAGGAAATTCTTGGGATGGCTCCAGGAGACCTGCATCCTGGCATGCTGAGGGGTTGGGCACCAAACCTTTACAGGCACGTTGACCCCCACCTAGGGGATTTACCTGCCTCTTCATCTGCTTAAAAGCTCTTACACTCCTGCCATCGTGGCAACCAGGCTCTTCAGTCCCCGCTTCCTTCCCCTGCCTGCTCTTCACAGAGCAAAAGAGGCAGAGACACGTCCCTGCATTTTCCACTCCCCATTCACTTCCCAGCTTTCAGTGAGCCTGCAGTGCAGAACATCATCTCTGCCCCTGCCACTTAAACTGGAACAGCTTCATTTCCCTGCGTGTCTTTATTTCCTGGCTATGGAATGTGCCTAGCAGCAGCTGCTCTGTTGGGCACACTGCAAACCATGCTGCAGCTTCCTTAGTGCTGATACAGGATTTCTTATCAAGCTCAGTGCTTCCTTAGTCTCATTTTTCACATAAGGCTGCAAACCAGCTCCTTTCCAGTAATCAGAAGCGTAGGGAGGATTAGCTGGGAGGTGCAGTTATTAACGTAAGTGATTGTAATTATAAGCTGAGGCATTAAAATAGATGCTCATGCTTGATCCTGCAATGATTGTGCTCTGTTCCAGCATTGATTTTTATCCCGTTTGTGCTCCTGTGAAGAAGTGGAAAGGCTCAGTCACTTGCAAGCCAGGGCCCCTGTTTGGTGCCAGGGCAGTCTGTGTCTCCCTCTTGTCTCTGCCTTTGCCATACATTATTATTTCTGGCATTGTGAGGTCTGGCCACTCACAAATGATGGTGCCAACTCCACTGCAGCATTTGGTCTGGGAGGAAAATGTCCCCTGCCTGCACTTTGGGCACCCAGGGGAGTAGCATCTGGTGAGGCTCAGCCTGGGGAACCTCCTGCACTGGCAGAAGGGAATATGGAACTTTATGGTTAAAAATCATCTACCTTCTTTGTGGGCCAGAGACAGATTTGCTGGTGGGGACAGAGGTGTAGCCCAGTGCTTGACTTACTGCTCAGACGAAATGCTTTTCTCTTCTGAGGCTGTTCTAGAGCTGATATTAAAAGCTGTTTAGGAGCCTCTCGAAACGATTCCCCAGCAAAGCAAATCATTTCAGCTAATTAAGAACCCAATGCGAAAGCCCCAGGTAATACTTTGCAACTTAAACAACTTTCCAGGGTGTTTGGAAGGGAAACAATTTTAAAGGCTCGGCTGCTGGAGTTGTAATTTGTGTGCTGGAGAGCAAGGCACAGGCAGGGATCTGGGAGGACACAGCTGTGGTTCGGATGGGCTCCCCTACCCTGCACTGCCTTGTCCTGCTGCTCACGATGAACACAGAGCCAGGCAAAGGGGACAGCAGGGTGGCTCGGGCTTCATGGCTCTTGCCATGATGGATGACATCTGCCTTGTAAAGCCTTTGGCACCATCTCCTTGAGCATCCTGGTAGCTGGACTGGTGGAGTGCAGTCTCTGTGCTGTTGCCTGGGGCTGCATAGTGCAGGTATGGATGGGATAAACCACCTTCCCAATGTGCCCTGGAGTCCCAGCTCAGGGCTGCCACTGCTAGACCAGTCCCCGTGTCCTGCTGTTATGGTCCTCCACTCTCTAGAGAGAAGAGGGGAAACTAAGGTGGTCTCTAGAGCATCCCCTGTACCTTGGCCAGGGAGGATGCTGGACAGCAGCCCTAAGAGATGTTCAGGCCCAGCCATGCAGAAACCCACAGCAGCATCAGGGAGAGGAACAGTGCCAGCTCGCCCCAGCCCCATGGGCAGGAGGCAGTGGAGCTGAGGCACCTTCTCGCCAGGGCTGGAAGCTTCTGCAAGGGCTCTGCCTCCTGTTGCTGAGGATTATTTCTGTTCTCTTTGTGCCTCACCGAGGCTGTGCTGAGCCAAGGCACGCTGTCCCTGCCAAGTGGCATTTGGGAACCAAAACAGGCTTTTCCCCATCTCTGCTCTCTGTGGCTGTAGGTCTCGCACCAGCGAACCTCTGAGCTGCCTCAAAGCTCACGCTGGCTACGACTGACAAAATGCGCCAAACCCCCCCTTGGCGCAGAGCACGGGGCTTTATTTCAAAAGCCTTCTCTCTGGTTCTGCCTTGCCTCCGTATCTTCCCACTGCCATCTGCTCTGCCTGCTAAAATAAAGCAGCGTGCTGCGGCCATGGCCTGCTGCACCCGGGGAGCCCCGCGCCGCCGTGCCCAGGCTGCCCCAGCCCGCTCGGCGTGAGCCCACGGCACGTGCCGGCCCTCCCGTGGGGCTGCTGCTGCTGCCGTGGCCCAGGGGAAGCTTGTGGGAGCAGGGCCACAACAGTGGTCAAAAACGATGGCAGGGCTGGAGCACATCTCCTGTTAGGAAAGGCTGAGAGAGGTTGGGGTTGTTCAGCTGGGTGAAGAGAAGGCTCTGGGGAGACCTTATTGTAAGCCCTTTAGTCTTTAGAGGGAGGTTATAAGAAAGATGGGGACAGACTTAGCAGCGCCTGTTGCAATGGGACAAGGGGTAATGGGCTTGAATTAGAAGAAGGTAGATTCAAACTAGATATAAGGAGAGTATTTTTTACAATGAGAGTGGTGAAATCCTGTCACAAGTTGCCCAGAGAGGTGGCAAATACCCCAGCCCTGGACACATTCAAGGTCAGGCTGGATGGAGCAACCTGATCTAGTTGAAGACATCCCTGCTCATTGCAGGGGGTTTAGATTAGCTCACCTTTAAAGGTCCCCTCCAACCCAAACCACTGTGTGATTCCATGATTCTAAGCTGTGAAGGTAGGTTTTGTTTCCTCAGGTTTTAGGTGTCTGCAGGTTTGGCATCCAGGCTGAGCTGGCAGTGGAGACATCTCTCCACCCTGACGGAGAGAGTGGTCACTGAGGGTGACTCCTTGCAAGAGTCTTGGCTCCCCATCTTGGAGTTGCTCATCTCGTGCCTGGAGCAGATGATTCGCTGATGGCCAGTTGCCCAACTTCTAATGAAATGAACCTTAAGAGACCTTAAGTGGAGAACAGCCCAGGTCTTTCATGTTTTTTTCCTCCCTCTGTGCCCTGTTGATGTGGTCTCCTTGCAGAACAAAGACCATAGGGGAAATTACATAAGGCCACCTTCACCACCCTTTTCCTTGACACGATGAAGCGTCTCGAAGGTATATTTTCTGAGAGTGAGATGCCCTTTGCACCCAACAAAGCAAAGTCCTGGGGCAGGATGGGATGGAGGTCACTCAGTGCCCTGCAGCAGAAGTGGCACAGCAGAGCCAGTTGGGTTTTATGTTTCTCAGAACACAAAAACAAGGAGAAAGGTAAGGTTAGGAAGTGGGGAGGAGATATTGGGGGGAGTTAGCCTGCAGACCTCATCACACTGAGTTGCTTGAAGCAAAGAATACAACAGAATGCTGGAACCCGGAGGAAGGATTTGAGGGAAATGGAGGCACCTTTAGGGGTGATAAGAAGGCTTTTTAATTTAGAGATCTGCTTTGAGATCTTCAGAAAGCATCCCTGGATGCTTCGCATTTTCCCATGCCCCAGAGGGAAGATTTTGGCCCTTATTTGTGCCATGACGAGGTGGTAAGTGGCAGGCAGTGTCTGATCTTTGACACGAGTTTGGGGGTTTTTTCCAGTTAGGATATTTTTTACTGTATGAAGCACGAGGACCACGTGGCTCCGCAGCTTGCTGGGGCAGGAAGGCATTGATTTCAGTGTGGTGTGGTTGACTTGGGAGAGCAGATATTCTAAAAAGGGCACCAAAAGGAGGTGTTGGACTGGGAGTAACTCTAGAAAACGTGAGTGTAGAAACCGTGCCCGTGCTGTGGGTTTGCCCATGGCTCTGCAGGTGTGAGCTCTGGCCTAGCCCAGGCCACATCCAGGCTGCGGGGGATGAGCGTGGCGCGGGGCCAGGCTGGCGCTGCCTGCCTGCGGCACGCTGGGTGAGGGGCTGCCGGGAACAGCACCCACGCAGGGCTCGGCTGCAGAGGAGCTGTGAAATTCCCGGCTTTACATAATTCCCTGCTTGCCTCCGAGCTGTGAAGTATGACCAACAGTCATCTGTTTGCCGAGAGCAAATAGGACGTCAGGAAAAGGAGGGCGAACTGGAGCGAGGCAGCGGCATGTTTCACAGAGCTGGGGAGCTCTCCAGGCTGGGAGTCAGATGAGCGTCGCTGCCTTGGAGAGGAGCAGGTTTCCACGCTGGCCCCAATGTACTCTTTAAATTGGAGCTTCTAAAATTACTTAAAGGGTTTATATGAGGTGGTTCCTCCAGGCAGCCAAGAGGTTCCACAGGCATCTGTGTGTCTCTGCAAACAAGGCAGCTGGGGAAGGAGATGCCTTCACAGATGTGTGTTAAGCTGAGTAAATAGTCATCTTTTTGGTTTTAAGTAATCAATTTGTGTGGACTTCAGCATTTCATTTTGGTTCATGGTTCCATTCTTACTGAATTTACTCTTGAGGTGGAAAAACCTCAGCTCTTCCACCCCTGCCTACAGCCAGTTCCTAGCTCCCAGCTGCAGAGAAACCTGGCCTCGCTGCTGGGGGGGTAGGTTTGGATTCACTGTCAAATCAACACATGGCAGCTGGGGGACTGTCACCTAAAATCAATTTAAGGGCTTTTTGAAAATGAGCTTAAACATCTCAAAGATGATTCAGCGTTAGGAAGTTCTTCCTTGCGAGGTTGTGAGGCACTGCCACAGGTTGCCCAGAGAGGCGGTGGATGCCCTGTCCCTGGAAGCGTTCAAGGCTAGGTTGGATTGGGCTTTGAGAAACCTCATCTAGTGGAAGGTGTTCCACTAAGATGCTGCTGTGTGTAATTTGGGGAGTGAAACAGCTCATCTGTCTCCGTTGAAGCAGCCCATGTTTCTAGAATGTTTCGCAGCCTTTTACTGTAATGGTTTATTGACCTGCACCAAGGCATGAAAGATTACAAGAGTTAATTTTTAAAGCTTATCACTTGATTTATTCCATAAAGGTGGTTCATTTAATTAAAAGATTGCTGCTGCTGAAATCAGGACTCGCAATCCTGAAGCCTGGAACAAGGTATATGGGCTTTTTGGAAGCAGCAGTTGTTGAATGGGGTCAAACAGACAGAAACCAAAGGTTCCTGTGTTGTAGGAATGCACATATTTCAGGGAAAGAAATCCTGGAGTGAGCTATAGAAATAGAAACAGAACAGGACAAGAAAGAAAGGACGAGAAAGCGCTGAAGTCGGAGAGGTCATGGGCTACTGCAGGGTGTCTGCCTGTGTCGGCACAGCTCTGGCTGCTCTCCACCCAAAGGCGAAGACTTTGGCCTTTGATGCTCCGTTTTCCAGGTGCTAAACAGCCAGGAAAGCCCAAAGATGATCTCCCACTCTCTGCCAGGGCCTGGAGAGCTGAGCACAGCTCTTAGCAGATGTCTTTTCCTGAGGTGCAGCTACTCAAAGCGCAAGGACCATGGGAAGGTGGACTTGGTAGGTCTCAGCAGTAGAACCCTGCGTACCCTCAGCCACCTCTGTGTGGGGTTTTCGGTCTCTGCCAAGGTAGGGTTGTTTCCTGGGAAAACAATACGATGATTTTGGACCTTTTGAAGGCATTATCTGACTGTGCAGGTACCACAGAACCAGTTTATGGAACATCAGCTTCCAGGCCATACAACCGATGGCTGCCCACCTTGCTTTGCGTTGTGATCACGAAATCAAACCCTGTTTGCTGCTGCAGGGCTGGTTTAGGGGTGGAGGAGGGGGACTGGGGACTGAAGAGCTCGTGATGAGAAGGAAGCTGAAGCTCCTGAAAATGCAGATTTTTCTTCTGGCTTGGAAGTGAGTGGTTGCTGCCTGATAGACACTTGGGGCTCTTTGCAATTTAAAAGAGAGCAATCAGACAGCTTGAATCTGCTTTTATCAGATGCAGAAAATTACCAGTTGGGTGGCTGGGTATTTTAGTCAACACTAGTGCCTATGAAAAAAAAAAACAACAAGGGTTTGATTAAATAAGACTTCTCTGATCATAAACTTAGCTTTTCTTAGGTTTTCTTCCATTCTGCTGGGAAACCAAAGAGAGCGCTGTGTTTGTTTTGAGCAGAGTTTGGCCAGCTTTCCCTTTGCAAGCACTGTTTTGCTGCAAACTCGAAGTCTGCCACACCCGGGCTCAAACAGCTCCTGAAGAGACGCCGAAAGAGCAGCTTGGCCCCCAGCAGCGCCTTGCCAGAGCACCGAAAGGGAGTTAGGAGCTGGGGGCAGGATGATTCTCATGCAGCCGGCGTTCCGAGATCCTCCAGCTGCTGTTAACCTTGGCTGAGAAATACATCCTGATAATGGGGCCTGTTAAAGATAAGGCCGGTTGGCAGGCTGATAAATCTCGTTAAGGAGTACTACATCACAGAGTAAATTACAATGCACGGCCAGATCGATCCAAACAAAAATGAACAATATATTGCTTCTTTATCGGGAGGGGAAAAAATAGCCTCCAGCCTGGGTGCTGGTGGGTGTTAGAGCTGGATGAGAAGCGGTGGCGTGACGTTAGCGGCAGAGCTGGCAGGGAAGATGACATTTCTCAGCGGGTGCATGCCTGGCAGTGCCAGAGCAGGAGCTTGGTGGGGTCCTTGGGGAGGGTGCACCGGGAGTAACTGGTCTGTATGTGGGGAGCTGGGGCACGGTGGAGAACGGGAGCAACATCCCTCTCGTGTAGGTGGCTGAATGATGGTAGTCGCAGGCTGGTCTGTAAGGATTGTAAATGATCCAGACAGCTTTATAAATGTCAGGTGGGAGCAAAACGGGAGAGCTGGAGCTTGTCTTCCTTGGGACAGCCGCAGCTAATCTTTGAAAGCCAGACCAAACCCTCTGCTGTTCTAATACCACTGGCTGGATTTTCCTGTGAGCAGAAAATCTCCTTAATTCTTCCCCCATTTGGATCCAGTCTCTCGGAACTGAGCTGGTAGTTAATTTAGCTCTTCCTTTGAGATAAAACAGAGAGAAATGGTGAGGCTCAGTGAAAAGGGAAACGAAAACCCTTTCAGCATCTGAGACTTGCTGTCTTGCCCCTCCTGTTTCTCTTACTCTTTGTGATTCTCTGGGGTTTTTTTTGTGGTGAATATGCAGAGCTGTGCTCACGTGTCTCCTTCTGCAGTGGCACCTTCAGGGGTCCAGCCTGGACATGCTGTGCCTCCCACTTGTCTGGAATGATGCTTTGTCCTTCAGTCTGTCCTAGGCCAGGGGCAGCTTTATCTCCGTCTTGCTTACTGCAGCAGAGGGACATCAGGTAATGGTCGAGGCAGCGAAAGATGTGTGGTGGTAGCCAGTGGCCAGGCTAGAAAGGGAACACATCCAGGCTGGAAATAACAACAGAGATAAAGGAGAATCAAAGCTACTGCCTAGTGGTGGTAACCATGTGAAACCGTGGCAGTGTTTGGTCTGAACCGAAGTGCTGTGGGGTGACCTGGTGCAGAAGGGGCTGAGTGAACTTGCTGGGTTGGAGGGAGGATGGGCATTTCTGGTGGTCACACCTGACCCCCAAACTAGCCTTCTCCAGATAGCAAAGCAGAGGATGGTGCATGTCCCACCTCCAAGTGGGTTGCCTCCACATCTCTGCTCCTCAGCGTGTGGAGGCAGAGTGGCTGCAGGACATGCCCAGAGCACCCGAGTGCCCTCCTCAATACCCTACTGGTTTTGTTTTAATTTCTTCTCCCTTTTCTTTGTAATTTAATCTAATGAACTGGAAGGAAACATGTTGAGTGGGGAGGGATGGCTATATATATTCTGCAAAAGCACCGGTTTCCAAAATTTGGACAGCTGTGTCCCCTTTTTTTAGCAGCCCCTTCACACAGCCCACACAGCACCAGGGCTCCCGCAGTCGGCCCGGTTTGGAAATACGCTTCCTTGATTGCAAAATACTTTCAGGCCTTTGACTCAGAAACATTCTTGCCATTCGAAAAGATGATTTTCTGGGTTTGATGGGGTCTTTTTTTTATTTTTTTTCCCCCAAGATCCAAAAATACAGAAGGTGCTTCCTGCTGCAGCAGCTGCTCTAGTTTTGGAGGCGGTGGAAGATGGGCAGAGGGCAGGGATGAGCTGGGGGAGCACGGCCCGTGGCTATGGGAGCACAAGGCTGTGGGTACTGAGGTGTTCTGGAGCTGCTTGCCCATGGGGGCTTTGACTGGATGCCAGAGCTGGGGGGATTTATTCTGGAGTCCTATCCAGACAGTCCAAACTGGTTGTCCTACTGGCTGCTTGGTATTTGAGTCAGTCAAGGTGAGCTTCTTTCCCAGCCCCGTGGAATAAGAGTATTGGGGTCTAACAGTGAATAACTATCAAAAAACGGCTCTGTCTTGACACCAACACTGTGATTTCTATTAACATGGAAGAGTTGGTGGCCTTTTCCTCAGCCCTTACCAAGCTAAACTTGGGAAGGGCCCTTGCTGGGAGCCCGGCACAGCTCAGGAGGCAGCAGAGCTGCAAGTGCCCCTGTCCGCAGGTCAGTGCCCCAGAAGATCACTTCTGCTGCAGGAGGAGCTGCCCTGACCCAGGGGCTGGGTTTGCCACCAGTGCTGGCGGCCAGCCCTGCTGCTGGAAGCCACGTTTGTGTCTGTGTTTGTGTTGTGGCTTGTGCCTCTCCCTCCTGGCCGTGGCAGCAGCCCGGCCGTCGGCTGTGCGGCGCAGTAAGCTGGACTTGGCACCAGCACAGCTATTCCTCGAAGGCGAGCGGAGGGGAGCGTAGCTGTTGCTCATCAGTCAAAGACTTTCAGCTGGAGTAATCCTCCACGGAGTGTGTGGTGTATCGATCTGTGAGGCCAGAGGCCGTGACTGCCTTGGGGGGCTTTTACTCTGACGCCTGGGCTGTGCCAAGGAGGGTTGATGCATCCCTGCTGTGGCCTGGAGGAGGGCAGGAGAAAAGCACCCAGTGGGAGGCATGCGCAGGGAGAAGGAGAAGGGAGAGCAGAGTGAGAAGGGGACTTCTGGATGCTGCAGGAACAGGATGGCAATGGCCAATTTGGCACCTAGCTGTTGTCCAGCTGCCTGTTGATGCTCTGCCTTCTCCTCTCTGTGGCAGCGGTAAAGGGGATGGGTGGAAGGGCAGCCACCGCTGCTCCTGCTCCAGTTTCTCCCCAGGTGGATTTGGTATGAGATACGATGTCTCCCCTGCAGCTGCTGTGGAGTAGGGCTGGGAGCTGCCACTGCCCATGTCCTTCTCTCCCAGCACACTGATGGCAGCCCCAGTGCCCAGCTATTGTGTGCAACTTCTCTCAGCTCCTCTTCCACTGTCTTTCTTCCAACCAGGAGAGGTTGGAACACAGAGAAGGAAGAGAGGTGGAGCGGAGCAGAAAACAAGCCCTGTGACACAGCTCATCCCAGCGAGCTCCTTACCCTGTGCCGCTTTAATCACGTTGTCGCGGTGTGAAGGCCAGCGATACATCGCGCATATCAAAACCAGGGCTGAGGGGGGACTGCTGGCTCCATCCGCCTGGGAGAGGCCATGGGAACAGATAAGAATAGGCTGATGCTGGCTTGCTTAGTCAAATGCTATATTTAGCAAGGGATTGAAATAACTGTGGTGGTTTTCAGCTGGGCTGATCTGTGAACCCTGGTTGCACTGATACTTACCCAGCTAAAGGCAATGAAGTCAATTAGCAGTTGCAGTCCTGGGAGCAGGGGCCTTTGTGCTGGGGGAATGCCGGCTCAGAACTGCAGGCAGCTCTGCATCTAGCTTGAGTGGGATTTTGAGGGTTTTTGGGGGGCCAGAAAGGCACAATGAGGTGCAACAGCACGTGCTGTGCTTTCTGCCCCTTCCCAGAGGTGGCTGTCCCCACACGGGTGTGTGCACAGCCAGCCCTGCCTGTCCCCCAGCCCCCCTGCGGCTGCCCCTGCCTCCAGTCCCCCTTGATCTCAGTCCCCTCTTGGTGCTGGGGCCACCTCAATCCTCTCAGGTCTCTTTCCCCGCCAGGCACGGCTCTGACGAGCGTCTCCAGTATTCGCTTCATCTCGCCTCCTGATCTCTGGCGCTTCCGCTGTGCTGTCGCTGCGTTTCCTTGCTCTCATTTCAAATCCCATCACTGCCTCAGCCTCCTAGGAGAGATAAGGGCTGGGGTGGAGGTAAAACCAGGCTCGTGGTTATTTGCTGATGGCACATGAGGTTAAAACCACTCTTTGTGAACGTGCCTTTGCTGAGCCCAAGGTGTGCATCCTCCCCTCCGTAGGCGAGCGTCCTGGAGAAGTGCTGGCTGGCACGGGTCAGCACGCTCCTGTCCCCTCTAGTCAGAGGGGTTTGGCAGAGGTTTGCAGTGCTTCCAGCCACAGGGAGAGGATTTGGAGGGGGCTTAGGAGAGAACGGGCTGAAACGAAGGGGGAGTAAGCATCAGTGCTTGTGTAACAGCATCTGAAATGAGCGAGCAGCAGGGTTCACCCATGGAGGCTGCTGGCAGAGAGACCGTTTCTGTCAAGGGGAGGGCACAGGAACACACAGAGGATGGAGAACCTGCCAGCCAGACCCCAGGCACTGCCTGAGATGGGTCTGAAACAGCCCTGGCAACGTGTGAGCAAAGGTGACTCAGTGCCTTCCCTTTACAACTGTGCTGAAACCCATCCCCAGTATGGACAGAGCTGCGGTGTTCTTAGCACAAGGATGCTGAGTGCCTGGGAGATGGGATCACACGCTGAGGTGCCCCATTTCTGCTGCGGGAGGCTGTGTGGAAGGCATCTGGATGTCAGGAGCTCTCCTAAGCGGGAGGTTTCCTGCAAGTAGGGCTGAGAGGAGTGCTCAGAAAGTGATTTTCTGAGGTTCTTGTTGTTAATTTGGATCTTGATTCAGATACCAGAAGTGTTTTCCATATTTTCCAGGCACCCATCTGTCACAGTGATGAGCTCTGCACAGTACTTGTCAGCAAATAAATGAAATATTCTTGTGAGGTTCACTGCAGTTAATGCTGGGAGATGAGATCTGGCGTGTGAGATACACCTCATGCTGCTTATCTTATTTTGTACAGATTTTTTTTGTCCTGGTATTTTAATAGATATCGTTTTGATTGTGTAAAATAATACCCTAGAACACAAATAACAGGGCAGAGTGCTGGGGGTGATATTGTGGGGAGCAGTTTGTGCTGGGATGAAGATCGCAGCTGTGCATCTTCCAGAAGCCAAAGAGGTTGCAGTGAGGGTCTTGAGGGGAACAGGGATGGTGAGACTGGCAGCCAGGAGCTAACCAGGGAAGCCAGGAAGCCTGGGAAGCCTCTGGCACCACTGGCTTTCTCTGAGGCTCTCAGACCTCCAAGTCACTGAAGGGGGGTTCCAGTGAAACTGCGATGCTGAAGCTCACTGGTGCCGTCCTTAAAAAAGCCCCGTGGCGCTGGGGGATTCAGCATTTCATTAACTTGCCGAGCTGTAACGTTGACCAAAATTACCCAGGAAGACTTCTATTTTAGTTAATTACAGTTTTCTTGTTGCCCATTAGTAAATTAAAACAATTGCAGGGTAAAACCCAGCAGAGGTTGGCGAGCGTGGCTGTGGGCACCAGCCAGCCGCTGCCAGGGCCCAGGACGAGCCAGCACAGCCCCCACGAATCACCCTGGGGCACTGTGGTGACAGCCCCAGGGCTCTCCTGGAGCAGGGCTGCTGCAAACCCTCCCTGGCTCCCCCGTCTTGGCTTCCCCAGGTGCTGCTCTCGCCATGCAGTTAGAAACGGGGTTGTTAGGGCTTGGATGTGATGCCTTGGACAAAGCCACCCACTGTCGGTCACTGGCCAGGACCACCCTGCACCCGGGGATCCATCCTGCCCCTAATGGCTGTGTTTCTCTCTCTTGGTTTGGGAGTGAGGAAGATTTGGAGCTCGAGGGCTCAGGGCCATGGCTGTCCCGGGGTGAAAGCCGATAACTCGGTTGGGCTGTGCAGCCCCCAGTGCCTTCGCCCTCCCGCCTGCCCACTGGCTGGTTTCCAGCACACCCTGTGGTGCCAGCACCTCTTCATTTAAGATGTTATCTCGGGCACGCTTTGGTTTCATCCCTCTTTTTAATTATTGATGCTCTCCTTTGCCTGGAGCCCGCTCTGCATCCCAGCAGCATTGCCCGTGTACTGCCACAGTCTTTACCAGCCCCGGCTCCCCATCACCCGCGCCCCGTGCAGTGAAACCCCCTGTGCCTGCACTGCCGTGCATCCCAGGGCACCAAACCTGGGCTTCCAGCAAGCCCCCAGCCCCATCCTGACTGGGCTGAGATTTCCAGCACCTGTAAGCACCGAGCCTCAGACAGTCACTGCTGCGCCTTTGCCCTAAGCTCCTTACCCACACCGCCACGGCCAGGGGCACCCTGACTTCCTGGGCACCCAACGGCCTGGGCATGTAAAGCACTAAATACAGCCTAATTATTGTTATCTTCATGGGATCTGGTTAATCTGGACGGGGATTTACAGGCTGTTAGCAGATCGGCCCCTCCTCGCATGTTTGCGTTTTTCTCAGCAGCAGCTTAATCCCGTTGGCCGCGTTGGTGGGGCCAAGCTCTGCGTACGGGGCTCTCTGGCAGGGAGCAGAGCTGCTGTGGGGCAGCCAAACGCTGAGCCCCTCACGCCACGGGACCACGGGAGAGGGACGGCTCGTTTGCTGGCAGCACTGGTGCGGGGCTGTGAGATGCCTCTCGCAGCATCTTCGCTGGCCCCAGGTTTTCAGCATCAGCAGCCTGACGGGTTATCAGTGTCGGTGGGTCTGCAGGGGTGTCTTAAAGATGGAGACTGAGAGTGTGGAGAGGTTTGCCAGAGGCGTTCCTGTTGGGTGTGGGTGGCTGTGCTTGCCTCCATCTCCCCCTCAGCTGCAGGATTTCTTGCCCCCCTCGTGCGTGTGTAGGAGCCAGGCAGCCTGCAGCTCCTGCTGCTGGAGGTAATTGCCGCAGCAAGTGCCGGGATGCGATGGCAGATGCTGTGCTGGTTGCTGCAGCACGGTCTGTGCTCGCACTGTCCACGTGGCACTGGCTGCTGATGGGGCTGGGCACTCTTCCATAGCTCAGGAAACTTCTCTGCCATCCAAGGCTGTAACCACAGGGGTTCCTCCACAGAGGTTCAGACCAAAGTGCGTGGTGCTGGACTCCCAGCAAGGCTTCCTCGGTGCAGGAGACCCCTGGAGTGCTGAATGAAAAGCCAGGAAGAGAAAATGCAAACTTCAGGTATGCCACTCTCACCTTGGGTGTCTCTGGGGGCTTGGCCAGCACCTCTCACAGCTGGCAGGGCTAAAGGCCAGCTCTGCCTCAGACCTTCCCTGGTCTCTGCCTTCCTTCCCTCTGTACTCGTGCCTCTCTGCCCGCTGTGAAAGGCAAGGGGCATTTCAGAGTGGAGCCCCACAATCTTTTTGGCAGGGCTATTTTCAGCAGCAATCCTTCCCTTACCCGCTTCCCAGTGCGGTCCCATGAAGTTGAGCTGTCAGGTCTGTGAGAGCGGGATGGCAGGACGAGCTGATCAAACTGGGGCAGCTGCCAAGAGGAATGGTTGTGGAGCCATGGCTGGGAGGAACCTGAGGGAGGTGCTGAGATCGATCTGCAGAGCTATCAGGTCCCCATGACACAGAGCAGTCCTGTGTTCACCTGCTCTTGTACTCACCCTAAGCCTCATCCTGATGAGATAACACCAGCAGATCCTCTTCACTGACTCCTGCCTTGCACCAAGGTGGTGGCTCTTGCCTCAGGGAGGTGCTGGTGGGGGAGAGTGGGGTATCCAGTCCAGCCTCCTGTGTAGAGCAGGGCAGGCACCAGCACAAGGGACACCTTCCACTAGACCAGGTTGCTTAAAGCCATGTCCACCCTGAACCTTTGCTCTTGCAAAGCATGTACCCAGGCAAACCTAGACAAAGGAGTGCACTGACCTGGGAGGCTACAGGAGGATTGTCCTGCCTTGGTGATTGTCTCTGCAGGGCACTGGCCAGAGTGTGTGTGACTCCTGCGTTTGCACAGGCACGAGAGCCTCCTCTTTGGGTGCGACTTGATTGGCACTCAGCATCTGCAGTTGGCACTTGCTTGGCATTGGCCTTGCATGGTCATCCTTGGCTTGATCCTCTCATCCAGAGCTTCCCAGACACCACAGTCTGACAGGGTAGGACATCACAAGCACAGTCACTGCCCCATCCAGGGAATGTGTTGAGGGCCTGGACAGGGTGGGCCGGGTACTTGAAGTCGGGCTGATCTGGGTTCCTGCAGGAGCATGCCGGGAGCTGGCACGGTGGCGTGGCACAGTCAGACGGGCAGGAGCTGGCACAGCCAGCCCGTCCTCTCTGCATCGTTTCTCCCCCTTGCTGCTAGTGCTGGGGAGGGAGCTCTGGGGAAGAAAAATGGGATTCCCGAAAGACAAGTGAAAGGCCGCGTGTTTGCGTGAGGCAGAGCTCCAGCGTGTGGCACGCAGGCACGTTCCCTTCTGCAGCCTGGGATAATTACACAGCAGAGCAGGGCGAGGAGATCTGAATCACAGGCACAGGGACCAGAGCGGGATCTGGAATAAAAGAAGACAAATGCAATCATTAAGATACAATAGGTTGCACTTGCCCCTTAATTAGGCTTTCTCTTTGATTAAGCAGTAATTTAATATCACCATGCTGAAAGGGATTTTTTTTGTATGGCCCTGATGTGTTCCTGAGATGTTTGTGTGAAGAGCAGGGGCTGCTGCAGGGTGATGGGGGCGGGAGGAGGATGCTGCACGCATGCCCCAGCCCTGCAGAGGCAGCTCTCCTGCCCCTCTGCCCCCCACAAAGCCTGGGCTGGGGGCTGCTGCTTATCCGGGTCGGTGTGAGTGAGGCAGCAGCCCTGGAGCAGTGCACTGCTCCCAGCCACCACCAGCTGCACGGCACGTCCAGCATCCCCTGAGGACCTGGGCACGTCCAGCATCCCCTGAGGACCTGGGCATGTCCAGCATCGCCTGAGGGCGTGGGCACTCCGGGGTGCGGGATGTGGGTGCTGAGCCCGCTGCAGTGGGTGGTGGAGTTGCAGCTGTTAACCTGACACTGCCATGTCCAGCACTAAACCGTGTCCCTCAGCACCACGTCCTCACATCTTTGAAACTGCTCCAGGGAAAGGGACTCCACCACTTCCCTGGGCAGCCTGGGACAGTGCTCAATAACCCCTTTTGGTGAATAAATATTTCCTAATGCCCAATCTAAACTTCCCCTGGTGCGACTTGAGACTGTTTCCTCAAGACCATTTTGGTGAACCTCATCTTCGTCCTGCAGACTGCGGCCTCTGTGGCCCCAGGGGACACAGCTGGCTTGCAGCCCCAGTCCTAGGCTGTCCTAACTGAAGACTAAAGCCACCTTTCCAATAGCAAGACAGCTCCTCAGGCTCAGCCACCCCTGAGCTTGGCCACCCAGAGCCTCAGGAGCAACAGATCCACAAAAGAGGAGCCTGGGGAAAAGGATTTGGAGGGTATCAGGCTGTTAGCAGCAAACCCAAAGATGATCAAACATCAGAAGGGAAGTAAATGTCAAGGCCTCTATTCCTGGACATTGCTGAGTGGGTAAAAATAGCCCTTGGATGACCCAGAGGGAGAAAGTGCTTCTGATCTCTTAATGCAGAGCCCCTGCCGTAGCCCTGCGGGCTCTCTGCCATCACAGCCCCGCTTGCAAGTGGCTTTTTCCAGGCCATAAAACACCAGCTCGTGCTGAGAATTTCACTAGACGAGACTGTCTTGTTCTTTTCCCGCACAGCGTGTACTTTGGGTAGTATCTTTGGGAAGTTTTTGCATGCTTGCCTACCTGGTATTTTGTGATAACCTAGGAAAAAAAAAACCCAAAAAAGGGTCCTTAAGTATTATGATTATGCTATTAAACCTTTATTGTATGGAGGAAAACAAATCAGAGTGAAACAGAAGCTGCATGGAGCCCAAGCAGTGTTAAGCTGCAGCAGCAAGCTGCCTTCACTGTTTTAAGTTCAATTCAAACCGAAACACCGGCAAGACGAGGCGAGAAGAGCCGGTGCTGCTGCGGTGTCGTGGGGGAGAGTGTGCAATCTGTGCCGTAGCCACGGCCTCCCTGGCTGAGCACCGCTGAGAGCCACACAAGGGTAGGGGATGGTCAGTCTCGTCTAGATGGTTTGTAGGGCACCCCCGTGCAGCCCGCCGTGGTGTTTTGGTGCTCGCCCTCCTCATCAAAGCCAGGTATGTGGTTTGAGCAGGCTGGGCCCTTTGCACCGTCACCACGTGTCCCATCGGCTGAGCTTCCCGGTGAGGTCCTTGCTGGTACCAAGCTCCCAGAGTCTGAACAAAACTTCTCCTCTCTCTGTTTTGCAGAAGAACGAATGGCTGTGCTTGAACTGCCAAACTCAGCGGCTGCTGGAAGGCAGCCTCGGCGACCCTGCCCCCATGCCGCTGCCTGCCCCCAAGCAGCCTCCCTCGGGCTCCCCACGGCACGCGCCGCCGGCCGCCAGCCCGCAGCACCGAGCACCCGCACCGGCACCCGCCGAGCCGGCGGCACCCCCCGAGCGACAGCCCTCGCCTGCCAGGAGCCTCCGGGCTGCCGAGCACGGCAGGACCCCGAGCCCTGCTCCGATGGAGAAGAAGCCTCCGGCGCCGGCAGAGGAAAAGCCGCTTCCCAAAGCTGCCCCGGAGCCGGCCAGAGCTCCTGAGAGCAGCGCGCCGAAGGGCAAGAGCGTCACCTCCAAACCGGAGCTGGAGAGCAAGGAGAGCAAGGAGAGCCGGGCACCCGCCGAGGCGCCGCGGGCGAAGGAGCAGGAGGTGAGCCCTAGTGGGGGGGAACCCAGCCCTGGGCATCCCTGGGGATCGCATCCTGCCCTGCGCTGGCACAGGGGTTAGGCCGAGCAGGAGCAGAAACCGTCCCTGACTCGGGAAACAGCCTTTTGGGAAGCGGTGAGCTCGAGACATTGCTGTCTCAGCCCATCCAAACCCTTCCACAGCAGCCTGCTGGTAGCTGCCTTCTCCGTATCCCGGTCACATCGATTTGGGCACAGCGCAGTGGCTCAGCTCGGCTTTGGCTTTTTGGATACGATTCAGAATAGTGTCAGGTCAGCCGAGTTTGTGATTCAGTGGCAAACTCGTGTCACAGCACTGCATGCTGCAGCAGCGGGCAGTTCTCAGGCCCCTCGGGCCGGCTTTTTATAAGCACAATGCAAGTTGGGGTCAAAGCTGGGCTGCGCTGGGATGGTTTTCCCCCGTGAGTAGCCACCCCAGCCAGCAGCCGGCACAGCCCCTCACAGGGATGGGATGTGGTGGGAGGTCCCTGTCAGCTGGGAAGGGACAGCTGCCCCCAGCAAAGAAGCTCCTCGTGCCCTCAGAAATCAAGCACAATGCCAGTTGCCTCCACGCTGGCGGGTGAGGGGCCCTGCCAGCAGCACCAGGGCCAGGCACGACGGACCTTTCCCGGTGACTTGGAGGCTTTCCCTCACCCAATTGGAATGTCAGTTTGAAGGGCCTGTTCGTTTCTGCTGGCATCTAACGAGGATCCTGGGGACCACCCTGCTTCTGAAGGCTGCTTTGTAGGGCTGTCAGGGACATTCAAGTTCATTAAAAGCCTGGGGAGAGCAGAAGGCAGGGAAGGGTGCACAGCCATCAGTACCCCAAGGCTCAGCCGCCTCAGGGGTGGGTCGTAGAAAACTGATTGCACCATTGGACAGCTTTCTGCTGTTACTGATCAGGGAGATGACACTGATGGGGCCCAGTTTCTTAAACACCTGTGCCTGCACCCCAGGGGATGTTTGCTGTGCCACCCCCAGCTCGTCGTACACCCCATCGCCCTCCTTTGTTAGCACACAGACAAACTGCTGACGAGAGAGGGGTCAAGGGACAGCCCCCAGTTTTCGTGCTGGGCTGGCTCCCAACACTGCCCAGACCTTCTGTGCGCTCCCCAGGGGAGGATTTCAGGGTGAAGCAGCCGTGGAGCTGCCTGGGTCTGACGCTGTGCTCTCCCTCACCCACAGGACGGGAGCAAGCCTTACCCCCCAGACCTGTCCCGCAGCCCCCAGAGCCTGAGCGACACCGGCTACTCCTCCGACGGCATCTCCAGCTCGCAGAGCGAGATCACAGGCCTGGTGCAGCAGGAGGAGGAGAAGCTGAGCGGCACCGGGCTGGCCGGGCAGAGCCCTCCCAGCCCCTCCGAGCTTACCAAGCTGGAGAGCAGCATGCGGCCCCTCCTGGAAGGCCGGGGCACCCCTCCGGAGCCCACCGAGCGCGGCAAGGGCGGCCCGGAGTCGCGGGAGGAGCAGCGGCAGCGGCAGAGGCCGCGGTACCTCTCCATCACCCCCGAAGCCTTTGACTCAGACGAGGAGCTGGAGGACATCCTGGAGGAGGACGAGGACTCGATGGAGTGGGAGAACCAGCGTGAGCGGCGGGAGAGCGCCGAGTCCTCGGACGAGTTCGGCAGCAAGCTGCGGCACGACTACGTGGAGGACAGCAGCGAGGGCGGGGGCTTCTCCCCGGTGCCCCCCCGGCCCAAGGGACAAGAGGCAGAGGCGAGTGACGAGGAGTTCATGCGGAGGCAGATCCTGGAGATGAGCGCGGAGGAGGACAACCTTGAAGAGGAGGAGGAGGAGGAAGGCTACGGGCGCGCCAAGTACGGCACCCCCAAAGCCGGGCAGAAGGCCGAGGCGGAGAAGGGCAAAGAGCCGGCCTCGGGCAAGCGGCGCCTGCCGCACGGCCCCGGCGGCCTCTACAAGGAGGAGAGGAAGGAGCTGGAGGCGGCGGAGGGCGACAACTTGAGCACGGCCCAAGGTGGGCTGCGGCGCTTCAAAACCATCGAGCTGAACAGCACGACCGGCTACGGCCGGGAGATGGAGATGGGCCAGGAGGCAGACACCAGCCTGGACCGGGAGCCCGAGCTGGAGATGGAGAGCTTGACGGGCTCCCCCGAGGAGCGCTCTCGCGGCGAGTACTCCTCCACCCTGCCGGCCACGACGCCCAGCTACACCTCGGGCACCTCACCCACCTCCATCTCCTCCCTGGAGGAGGACAGCGACAGCAGCCCCAGCCGCCGGCAGCGGCTGGAGGAGGTGAAGCAGCAGAGGAAGGCTCGCCACCGCTCGCACGGCCCCTTGCTGCCCACCATCGAGGACTCATCTGAGGAGGAGGAGCTGCGGGAGGAAGAGGAGCTGCTGCGGGAGCAGGAGAAGATGCGGGAGGTGGAGCAGCAGCGCATCCGGAGCACAGCACGCAAGACCAAGCGTGACAAGGAGGAGCTGAGGGCCCAGCGGAGGAGGGAGCGCTCCAAAACCCCCCCCAGCAACCTCTCCCCTATCGAGGATGCCTCCCCCACCGAGGAGCTGCGACAAGCAGCGGAGATGGAGGAGCTGCACCGCTCCTCCTGCTCTGAGTACTCGCCTTCCATCGACTCGGAGGCTGAGAGCTTCGACGCCGTGACCTCCAAGCTGTACAAGTCGGGCAGCGAGTACAACCTGCCCACCTTCATGTCACTGTACTCCCCGACAGAGAAGGGAGAGAGCGGCCCCAGCCAGCCTGCCAGCAAGCCCCTCAAGAGCGCCGAGGAAGCCTACGAGGAGATGATGAGGAAGGCAGAAATGATGCAGAAGCAGCAGGTCCAGCAAGCCCAGCCGGCCGTTTCCTACAGTGGCAGCTACCAGCAGGCTGGCTACCGCGGCACCGAGAGCCAGAACGGCTTCGAGTACCAATATGCCGAGGAGTACCGGTACGACGGCGGCCCCGCGCGCCCCTCCCAGCCCAGCTACCCCAGCGCCCTGCCCAAGGCGGGAGCCGTGTACGAGGAGATCCTTCAGACCTCGCAGAGCATCTCCAGGATGCACCAGTCCTCCTCCTTCGACCTGGCCCTCGAGCAGGGAGAGAAGGTGAAGGGGCAGGAGGAGACGTACCAGGAGAAGCATTTCCTCAACGCCGAGAGCGCCTACGCCGACCTGATGAAGCAGAACGGTGGCCCACTCACCCCTGGCACCAGCCCCACGCAGCTCTCCGCCCCCGTCTCCTTTGCCAGCTCTGACGGCAGCACCACGGGCAAGGCCATCCCCGATGTCCGGGTCACCCAGCACTTCGCAAAAGAAGGCCAAGACGCAGCCAAGCTCCAGAGCACCCCGGCAGCGCCCGTCCCAGCGCCCAAGGCTGCTGCTGCTCCTTATGCTTACGGCAAAGGTGCCAACACAGTGCCGGCTGCGGCAGGCGGCCCCGGCAGCGCGCCACGCAGCTACAGCTCCCCAGCTCCGGAGGCCGTGTCTGTGGCCAGCAGAAGCTACGTTGCGGTGAAGAGCACCGCGAGCTACGGCTCCCAGACGGAGGACAGCGGCAGGAGCAAGGCGGTGGTGGAGATCAGCGTGCAGACAGCCAGGGAGAAGCCACCGTCCGCAAGCGACGGCAAGGCCCCGCCGCCCAAGACGTACCCCTACTTCAAGAGCTCCAGCCCTCCGCTCTCTCCCACCTCCCCCACTCAGAGTCCCACTCGCACCACAAAGGCCACAGCAGAGTTCTCCACGCAGACACAGAGCCCCCTCCTTCCCTACGAGGATCCCGCCGCCGCCGGCCCCGCCGCCTCTTCCCCCATGGTGGCCCAGGGCACGCAGACGCCACACCGTACGGGCTCGCCGCGCCTGACCCGGCAGTCCTCCTCACAGGACGCCCCTTTCATGCTGATCACGCTGTCGGCCGACGCTGCCAGCCAAACCAAGCCGCCCAGCTCCGGCTCCTCAGCGTCCCCCACCTCGTCCCCCACCAGGCCGAGCCGGCAGCTGGTGGCACATGGCTACACCCAGACACCGGAGCCGGAGCAGCCACCGGGCACCTACGTCAGGGCTCAGCCGGTGAAGGAGCACACGCAGAAGTCACCCACCGTGACTTCAGCCGCTGACAGCATCGCAGGGCTGTACGGCTGGGGAGCCCTCCCTGCAGAAAACATCTCCCTCTGCCGCATCTCCTCCATCCCCGGCACGTCCCGGGTCGAGCCAGGGCCCAAAGTGCCGAGCACTAACGCCGTGGACTTACGGACCGCGCTCAAATCCGCCCCCATCATCATAACGGACCAAGGCATGGATCTCACCTCCCTGGCCACCGAGGCCAGGAAGTACTGCCTGACCTTGGACCACATCCCCAGCCGGCAGTCCACGGCCATCCAGCCCTTGATCATCAACCTCAATGCCCAGGAGCAGCCCCACGCCATCATCGCGTCAGCCAGCACCGCCGGCCTGGCCATCGCCTCCCCCATGATCCTCTCGCAGTCCAAGCAGCCCGTGATCTACGGAGACCCTTTTCAGAGCCGGGTGGACTTCGGGCAGGGAACCGGGAGCCCGGTGTGCCTGGCTCAGGCGAAGCAGGTGGAGCAGGGAGTGCAGACGGCTGCTGTGAGGGCCAGCGGGATGGCTGGCGGCAAGCCCGAGCCTGCCGCCGCCCCCCAGAGCAAGTTTGCGAGGTACGGCGTAGCGGGCCAGGGGGTGAAGAAGGACGTGCTCCTCACGCAGCCCGGCGCGGCGCAGAGCGGCGGCGTCCCGCAGCCCTTCCCCCCGGAGCCGGGCGCAGATCTGTACCGGGCAGTGCCGGTGGAGCTGAAGAGCCAGAGCCCTCTCCTCGCCTTGGGCGGCAAGAAGTCTCAGGTGATGATGGTGCAGATGGAGGAGGTGGCAGCCGGCCCGGTGACCAAAGTGCTGAAGGAGGAGCCACCAACCAACGTGCTGGACCTCACGGGCGTGAAGCCGGAGAGCCAGGTGGCCTGCTGTGACGTGGTCTACAAATTCCCCTTCGGCGGCAGCTGCACCGGCACTTTCAACCCCACCTCCAAGATGCCAGAGAAGAAAGCCGGGGAGGCCGCGGCTCCAGGTCGGAAAGCCGGTGGAGTCCTCTACGGCAGCAGAGAGCCGGAGCCGCAGGAGACCTTCCCTTACCGGGAGCAGCCGGCCCCGGCGCCCGCGCTCTATGAGGAGCAGAAGTTTTACCCCACCGGCACCTTTGGCCGCCTCTACTCCTCGATGTCAGACACGAACCTCTCTGAAATCGGGATGAGCTACTACCCCACAAAGGGGGATCAGCCCTTCCCCTCCCCAGCGGGCGATGCTGCTGTGGACCTCAGCACCATGAAGCACTCCTACAGCGTGGGCTTCGCCGAGGGGGGTTACCTGGGCCAGGGACTGCAGTACGGCTCCTTCTCAGACCTCCGTCAGCCGGCAGAGCTGCTGGGCCACCCGCTCCCCATGCGGAGGTACAGCTCAGCCTCCAACATCTACTCCGACTATCGCTTCTCACACCGAGGGGACCTGGCCAGCTTCCAGGAGTCCAGCCTGGCCCAGTACAGTGCCACCACAGCACGCGAGATCAGCCGCATGTGTGCCGCCCTCAACTCCATGGACCAATACGGGGGCCGGCACGCTAACGGCCCCGACATGCTGCCCTACGGCCCCGGCGCTGGGCCGGCGGGTGCGGGGGGGCTGGCGGCTCAGCAGCAGGGCCCCGCGCCCCCCAAACCTGGCGGGATGTACAACCCCACGTTCCCGGAGGGGCGGCAGGGCTTCGGCAGCCTGTCACAGTACAACGTGCCCGGCGTCCGCCTGGGCGCCGTCCGGCAGATGCTCCCTTCCACTGCCACCGTACGGGCCGCCGACGGCATGATCTACTCCACCATCAACACGCCCATCGCCTCCACGTTGCCCATCACCACCCAGCCGGCCTCGGTGCTGCGGCCCATGCTGCGCGGGCTGTACAGGCCCTACGGCCCGGGCAGCGTGGCGGCCGTGCCCCTGGCCAGCCTGGCCAGGCTGCCTGTCGTCACGCCCCGTGTGCCGCTGGCCGCGCAGGGCCTCTACCGCTACCCAGCCCCCGGCCGCCCGGCCCCGGCGGCCTCGCTGATGGAGACACCCGTCTACCTTGGCAAGCCCGTCAGCACGGCGGCAGCGGCGGGGGCTGCTCCTGCTCCCAAAGCCCCCACCGCCCCCGCCACTGGCTTGCAGAGAGCGGAGCCACCGGCGGCCGCTCCCCGTGCCGATGGGCCGGCAGCACCGGCGGCCGGCAAAGAGAGCGGGCAGGTGGCCACGGTGGCCAAACCCCCAGCAGACGGGGCTCAGCGAGAGGAGCGGGAGCGGGAGGAGGAGCGGCAGCGCAAGCAGCAGGAGCACGTGCTGCAGCTGGAGCGGGAGCGCGTGGAGCTGGAGAAGCTGCGGCAGCTGCGGCTGCAGGAGGAGCTGGAGCGGGAGCGCGCGGAGCTGCAGCGGCACCGGGAGAAGGAGCAGCTGCTGGTGCAGCGGGAGCTGCAGGAGCTGCAGTGCATCAAGCAGCAGGTGCTGCAGCAGCAGCAGGAGGAGCGGCACGCACAGCTGGCGCTGCAGCGGGAGCAGCTCGCCCAGCAGCGCCTCCAGCTCGAGCACATCCACCAGCTGCAGCACCAGCTACAGCAGCAGCTGGAGGAGCAGAAGCGGCAGAAGACCGTCTTCCCCGCGCCGGCCGAGCCCCCCACCCGCCCGCCCGAGGGGCCCGCCGAGGCGCCGCGGGGGCTGCCGCACAACGGCCAGCCGTGGCCCCCACCAAGCCAGGGGCCGCCGGAGGGGCCCCCAGGCCCCCGCTACCCTGCACCGCAGCGGCCGCTCAGCAGCTCAGCCTCAGACATGTCGCTGCAAGCTGAGGAGTCCTGGGAGCCCGGCCGGGGCATCAAGAAGAGGAACTCGATGCCGCGGCTGCGCGATGCCTACGAGAAGGAGACGTCCCGGGAGGCCTTCGCGGCGAGGAAGACGGCGGACAGCAGCGTGCAGACAGACGAGGAGGACGGCGAGGAGCGGTACCTGCTGTCGCGGCGGCGGCGGACGCGGCGCAGCGCTGACTGCAGCGTGCAGACGGATGAGGAGGACAGCGAGGAGTGGGAGCAGCCCGTGCGCCGCCGGCGCTCCCGGCCCTCGCGGCACGCCGAGGCTGGCGCCGAGAGCAAGCCGGAGGGGGTGTCCCGCGGCACGGCCAGCGTGGGCATCCAGACCATCAGCGACTGCTCGGTGCAGACGGAGCCCGACCAGCTCCTCCGCGTCTCCCCCTCCATCCACATCACCACCCACGACCCCCGGGTGGAGATCGTGAAGTACATCTCGGCCCCGGAGAAGACGCAGCGGGGTGAGAGCCTGGCCTGCCAGACGGAGCCAGAGCCAGCCCCGCAGCCCGGCGTCGTGGTCCCTCAGCTGACGGTGCCAACCACCATCCCACCTTACTCCACCAACATCCAGATGGTGAGCACGGGGCCCCTGGACCCACATGCCGTCCGGCAGCAGACCCTGGGCAAATTTGAGAAGAAGAAGCCTGACCCCCTGGAAATCGGCTACCAGTCCCACCTGCCGGCCGAGTCTCTCTCCCAGCTGGTCACGCGCCAGCCGCCCCGCTCTCCCCAGGTGCTCTACTCCCCCGTCTCCCCGCTGTCCCCCCACCGCCTCCTGGAGTCCTCCTTCGCCACCAGCGAGCGGCTGAACAAGGCTCACGTGCCCCCGCAGAAGCATTTCACCGCCGACTCGGCCCAGCGCCAGCAGACGCTGCCGCGCCCCATCAAGACCATGCAGCGCTCCCTCTCTGACCCCAAACCCATCAGCCCCACCGCCGAGGAGGCCGGCAAGGACAGATTCTCCCTGTACCAGCACCCGTTGCTCCCTGGCACCCAGGTAGGTCAGGGTGGAGAACAACCAACCTTTCCGTCGGGGAACAGCCCCAGGAGGTACCTTGGGGCACGTCGGTTTCATTCCTGCTGTGGCAGTGAACGTTTTGGGCAGCTCCCCGCGGCAGCCGGTGGGCACGGGCCCACGCACCAGAGCTGGCAGCTGGATGGAGGCCCCGGAGCTGCCTTGGCTGCACAAGCCCAGGAGTGGGGTGGGAGCTGCTGCTGGGTGGCACAGTCAGGGCTGTCCGCTGTCCCCCACCCCAGACAGGTCCTCTCCTGAGGAGAGGCCACCGTGCTCCCGGCTTTGCCTCCACACACCGACGTGTTCTTGGGCTGCCAAGTGCCCAGCACAGAGCCTCGGGGCAACTGCTGGGGCAGCAGCCGCCGGCCGCGGCGCCCCAGGGCAGAGCGCGGTGTTTGCGGTGTTTGCGGCAGGCAGCGGCGCGCACGCAGCCGCCCGGCGCTTGGCCGCCTGCCATCCCCGGGAATTACTCACGGCAAGCGCCTGCCTGTTACTTCCATCCTAGTTATTGTGCTTTTACATCAACGCCGCTTCCTCGGTGCATGGGGGAACACGTGCAGGGCAGAGACCCCCTCGCCACAACGCCGGGGGCAGGGGAGGAGATCTGGTGGGAGGGAACATGGGGGGGATACCCACCAGCAGCCCTGACCCGGTGTCCCTTGGCTCTGCAGGTGGGAGGGCTGCAGTCCAGCCCGCTGGCACGCAAGGTGAAGCGGACGCTGCCCAGCCCGCCGCCCGAGGAGCCCCACATGCCCCTGGCCAGCCCGGCCGCCTCCCAGCTCTACCTGAGCAGCCTGGCCCCCAAGGCCACCGCACCGGTCACCAAGGCCAGCCTGCTGAAGGAGCTGGACCGCGACCTGAAGCTGGTGGAGCACGAAGCCACCAAGCTGCGGAAGAAGCAGGCGGAGCTGGACGAGGAGGAGAAGGAGATCGACGCCAAGCTGAAGTACCTGGAGCTGGGCATCACCCAGCGCAAGGAGTCGCTGCTGAAGGAGCGGGGGGCCGGGCGGGACCACCCCTACCTGCGCTGCCCCGGGGACCGCCGCGACTACCTGTCGGACAGCGAGCTGCACAGCCTGCGCCTCGCGGCCTACGATGGTGCCGGCCTGCGTGCCGCGCCCGCCGGGCAGTACCCCGACTTCACCGCCCCCGCCGCCTCCTACAGCGCCTACCCGTACCCTGCCCCGCAGGGCCCCGCCGCCTTCCCGCCGCCACGCCTGCAGCCCCCCCAGTACCCCGCTGCCAGCACCTCTCAGGACGGCTTGCCGGCGGCCCCGCTGCCCGCCTTCGCCTCGCCCAGCGCGTTCCCGGCCCCCAGCACCGCATACCCAGAGCTGGGCACCCCAGGCCAGCCAGCCTTCCGACCCCAAAACCCCTACCAAGCCCCAGGCGCCTTCGGCGGGGCGGCCACCGTGCCGGCGGCACAGCCCACCCTCTTCCAGAGCCCGGCGGACATGGCCGGCGGGCACCAGAAGCCGCGGCAGACCTCGCTGGCTGACCTGGAGCAGAAGATCCCCACCAACTACGAGGTCATCAGCGCAGCCACCAGCTCCTCGGCCGTTCCCGACGTCACCTTCAGCGCCGCGCCGGCGAGCGGTGGCTACGAGCAGTACAAGGCTCCCGAGGCCCGGACGGCTGAGAGAGCCGGCGTGGCGCAGGGCCCCTCGGCCAGCTTCTCTTCTGAGTCCCTCTACACCAGCCTGGAGCAGAACATCCCCCGTAACTACGTGATGATCGAGGACATCAGCGAGCTCACCAAGGAAAGCCCGGCAGTGGAGGGGCAGAAAGCGGAGCCGGTGGGCACGGGCGCCGACAGCCGCCACGGCAGAGAGAAGAGTGAGCTGGGCGACGCCGAGAGCTCCAGCCGGCCCTGCTGCTACACCAAAGCTGAGGAGGAGTCTGAGGAGGACATCTACGACCACCACGGCCCCGACCATCGAGGGAAGAACAGCTACCACCGCGGCATGGAGAGCAACGGCAGGATGTCGGGGAGCTCCACCGGCTCATCCTACTACTACGGGGACGGTGAGTACCGGCACTCCTCACGGGTGGACAAGCACGGCTCCGGTGCAGCGCTGCCGAAACATTCATCCAAGAACCTGGCACCCGCCGTCATCTCCTCGAAGCGCAGCAAGCACAGGAAGCAGGGCATGGAGCAGAAGATCTCCAAGTTCTCCCCCATCGAAGAAGCCAAAGACGTGGAGTCGGACCTGGCCTCCTACGCCACGACGACCTCGGTTGGCGGCAGCAACGTGGCCTCCAGGGCCAAGAAGCTGCAGGATGAGATCACCTATGGCCTGAAGAAGAACGTCTACGAGCAGCAGAAGTACTACGGCGTGTCCGGCCGGGATCTGGTGGACGAGGAGGAGCGGGTCTACTCTGCCAGCAGCAGAACCCGCTCCTCTGGCTACGGGGTGGAAAAGACCTCCGGCCGGGACGCGGGCGGCCGGAGCAAATCCTACGAGCGGGAGGGTATGGAGCGCTCCCAGAAAGGCAGCTCCAAGCCCTCCTCCCTCGGCATGAGCCAGAGCCGCGGGCGAGCGCCCATCCGCACGCAGCCCTCGGAGGAGGAGAGCCCCGTCAGCCCCCTGGGGAAGACGGTGGGGGGGTCGCGTGCCGTGGGGGGACCCGGCCCCCAGTCGTCGGGGGATCCCTGCTCCCCGTTCTGCTCCAGCCACTCGTTGCCTGACGTGCAAAAGCACATCAAAGACGTGCCAAGGAGTCACTCGTACAAGCACGAGGAGGGCTACGGCATGGACGATGCCCATTGCGTTGTCTCGGACAGCGAAGGTAACGGCTCCCTGTGGTGACCACCCCAGAGCATGGCTTCCCCGGGGCATGCCCGTCCGCTCGTACACAGAGACACTCTCACCGCCTCAGTTTGCTTGACACGTGCCTTCCTCCCCCCTGCCCCGGGTGTTCGGTGTTAGCCGGTCCCGCACGGTGCCCCGCCGCGCCGCGTACCGTCCCCGCCGGCACAGGCCGTCCCCCGCGCGCGTGCCCGCTGCTTGCTGCTCCCACCTCATTGCATGGCTTCTGCCCGGGTGGCCTCGAGCCACACACTGACTGGGGTTTGTTTTTGGTTTCCGAAGCCTATCACTTGGGTCAGGAGGAGACAGACTGGTTTGATAAGCCCAGGGAGGCGCGGGCGGAGAGGGTCAGGCACTACGGCGGCCACTCTTCCTCGCAGAAGAGACCCGCGGTTAAGCACACCTACCACGACTACGACGAGCCCCCCGACGAGGACCCGTGGCAGCACGACGACTACCCCCAGCACCGCGAGCACCGGCACCACGGGGAGTACGGGCGACACGCTGGCACCTCCCGGCACGCCGGCGATGAGCCCCCGCGCCGCTCGGCCAAGCAGCATCCGCGAGAGCCCGGTCGCCATGAGCCCCGCGGGCACGGGCCACCGGCCTCCTCCAAGAAGGCTCAGCAGCCCGAGCCCCGCGCGCCCGCGCCCTACGGCCCCGGCTCTGCCGACTACGGCCCGCCGTCCCGCCCCGCTGCTCACCACCACGGTGCCGAGACCCCCAAGGCGCAGAAGCCTCCCCAGCCGCACGGGCCGGCCGCCCCGGCGCCAAAGCCAGAGCCCGTGGCACATCCGCAGCAGCCGGCGGGCAGGCAGCAGCAGGCAGGGCAGCAGGCGGCACGGCAGCAGCCGGCGGCACGACAGGCTGCCCAGCCGGCGGCCTCGGCACAGCCCGAGGCCAGGGGCAGGACACAGGGACCCCCGGCATCCCGGCCACCGCAGCAGCAGCAGCAACCGGGGCCGGCCCAGGCGGCGGGAAAGGCGCCGGCCACGCTCCACGCACAGCCAGGCGGGCACCCGGCACCGGCGGTAAGTGTGGGCTCAACGGCCCCCTGACCCCACAGCTCTGACTGGGATCCGCCTCACTGGCCACGGCCAGGGGCTGGTGGGGGAAGGGTTGGGGATAGGAGCCCCGGGGCATGGCGTAGCCCACCTCTGTGCCTACCACGGGTGCCATGGGAGCAGCCATTCCCTCGAGGGGACCCAGGAAGGGACAACCCCGTGACATGGATCCCTTGCTGCCTCTTTTGGGGCTGTGAAGCAGTATCTGGGAGTTTTGGTGTCACCTCCCCTCTCTGGAGTACGCTGTGCCGATAAGGCGAGCCCTGAGCGCTGTTTTCCCCATTCCAGCCTAAAGCAGAGCAGACGGATGCACCCAAACTCGCAACGAAAGTGCCACAGCAGCCGGGAAGAGCGGCCGCGGCGCAGCCCCTGGGAGCAGCAGGTCAGTGGTCTCGGCAGCACGGTGCCATCCCTCCAACACCCGCTGCCTGGCACCCCAGGGGCTCGGCTGAGCTCCCCGAGCCCGGCCCATCCCCGCTCACGGTGGCTCTGTTTGTCCCCCAGCAGACAGCAAGGCTGGTCCGAGGGCAGCGGGGACGCGTGGTCCCGCCGGCACGGCACCGGGGCAGCCCCAGCCCGGCGGGGAAGGAGAGAGCGTTTTCTCCAAAATCCTGCCCGGGGGGGCAGCGGAACAAGCAGGAAAACTGACTGAAGGTGAGTTCAGTCAGCTGGGGTGGGGAACGGGGCTCTGGTGCTTTTCCGCACCAAGACAGGCTTGGGCACGGTGGGCGGCCAAGTGCAGCAGCGGGATGTGGTGGTCCCGCAGTTTGGGGCCTGGGGAGGTGGGGGGTCAGGGTGGCTGCACCGTGCTGACACCTCTCCCTCCGCTTCCCTGCAGCGGTGTCGGCTTTTGGCAAGAAGTTCACTTCGTTCTGGTGAGAGAACGGCCCAAGGTGAGTGGAGCCAGCACCGGGTGCTGCGCCACGGGCTCACCCTGCCCCGGCCATGCCTGAAGCCCTTCCCGTTCCCTCTCGCTCCCCACACCGCAGGAGTTTGGGAAGCGAGTGGAGATCGAGTCGTTGCAGTGGAAAAACCTATGAAGAAGCCAATGAATTCAGCACACGGCGCCGGACTCTGAGTATAAGGGTGAGTGTCCGGGGCACGGCCGAGCACCGGTCCCCCCGCTGCACCGGTCCCCTCCATCCCGTCAGGCCTCTCTGTCGCACTGGTTCCCTTCACCATGCCATCCCCGGGGCTCCCAAAGCACCGCCATCCCCCTTGGCACCCGCTGAGCCCTGCCGTGCCGCCCTTCCAGCCCCCAGGCTGAGGACACGCCGCAGCCCCGGCTCCTCGGCCCCGAGTGCCGGCCCCAGGCCAAGGCGCGGGGGCTTGGCGTTGTTCCCCGGCCTCGGCAGCGCTGCGTGGGCCGATGCCGCGCGGATGCCGGTACAGACCCCAGGTCTGCAGGAAGGTTTGGGCGGCCCGAGCTCTGCTCTGGGAGCCCGTCCAGCGCGGGGGCGGCGGCAGCTGCTCTGCCGGCAGCTCCGCTTGGCTCCTCGCCGCCCTTCGCTCGGTCTCCTCGGCGGGGACGTTGCCGCTCGGGCTAACTCCTCTCTCTCTGTCTCTCACAAGCTTTTGAAAGCAGGGCGATCCCTGGATGCTGGACCAAACGGCGGCCGAGCAGGGGCCCTGCAGACGCCCCGGGGCGGGTGGCTCCCCACGCCTGGCGAGCGGCTCCGGTGCGGCACACGGCGAGCCCCGGCAGCCGCCCTGAGGGGCCGGGCCTGATCTGGACCGTCGGGTCAGACCCCGCAGATGGGCCGCGGCCCTTTCTCAAGATTATACGCAGAGTTGCTCCCTCCGAACCCCAGCTCTGGCCTCTTCATAGGTTTTTCCCCCCACCTCCCATGAGCCGAGGGCTGGGTGCCGAGGGCTGGGTGCCACGGGCGCCGCTCCTCCTTCCCAACCCCGTCCGCCCCGCCGGGGCCGTCCCCGTGCCCCCTGCACTGCTCCCCGCCGGGGAGCCCCCCGGGAGCGCGTCAGCTAGGACCTAACACTGTTTCACTACCGAAATACGAGGCCATAGGACTCTGCCGGCGGCGTGGCAGGCCTTTGCCGTCGCCGGCTGGGCGCGTCCCGGCACGCGGCGCCGCCCCGAAGCCATTGGAAGCATCGAAAGGGCCGCGCTCGCCCTCGCCACGCAGCCAGCGCGCCCGCCGCCGGGCACCCCTTTTTCTTTCAAGAACAGCCTTAATCATCCCACTTTGATTTCTGTGTATACCTCATCCGCACTGGGGGGGGGGGGGGGGGGGGGGNGGGGGGAACGGGGCGTCGTCGAGGGGGGATCCTTTTCTCTCGGTTTCTTTGGGCTCATTTTTGGGTTTGGGGTTTTGTTTCAGTTCGGTTTTGGTTGGGTTTTGGGTTTTTTTTCTTCTTTTCTAAACTTTATACCAAATCCTCTTCCCTCTTTGCTTTGTGCGATGAGTTAGCACACGGGCTGCCGTCTGTTAGAAGCAATAGGAGCGCAGGAGGCTACAAAAGAGCACAAACCCCGTGGAACACGATGCGGAGAGCTTTGCCTCCGGCAGCATCCTTCCTCTTACTGTGCAATCCAAGTCCTTCTCAAGCCATTTCGCGGAGACGACCGGCGCGGCGGCCAAAGCCCACTCGGCCTCGCCAGGACGGGGTGGGTTCCCCGGGGAAGGGGTTGCCAGCGTGCAGCCGTGCCCCGCCACCACCCCGTCCCCATGCCGGCGGCACGGCCCGGTGTCCCCGCGGCGGGTGGCAGCGGCCCGGTTCACCCGTCCCATGTTCTATGCAACGAAACAACACGACTCCAGAAGAAGACCCGTGGATAGCCAAACCCGTGCCGTGCCGTGCCGCGCCCGAAGCTCTCATCGCAAAAGCGTTGCCGCCCGGCCACCCGATAACTGCTCTCTACCAACCGCCCCGTGCGTGTGAGTCCGTGGCATGTTCGACCCGCAGAGGGACACTTTGCCAAAGCGCAGCCCCGCGCGCCCGTGACCCCACGCGCCCGTGACCGCCCGTCCCGTCGTAGAGCATGGCTTTGCTGCTTCTCTGCACGGCTCCACGCTGCCTTTCGGCGCTCGCTGTCCTTTGCCTGGACTTTTCGTTTCTTTTCCTTTCCGTCGGTCCCATCGCCCGCACCTGGAAGCTCTCGGCAGACGCGCGCACGCGTTCCCGAGCGCCCGCCCCACGCGGGACGCCCGCGCTCCCGCAGCGGGTCCGTGCCACGGGGGCTGTGCCCGTGCCCCTTGCCCGAGGCGGGGAGGAGCCCGAGGGTGCCCCCTCCTCCGAGCCCCCGACGCTCCTCGCGTTGTAAATACTTGTACAGTGTGTAAAAACCGCGCGTGGGACCGAGACCACCCACCCCCCCCCATCCCCAGCGCAGCGCAGCCGCCTCCGCGCTGCCGGGAGCGGGGGCACGACGCGCACCCGCGGGGGGCTCGGAGGGCCGGGCGCGGCCGGCTGCGCTCCTCCCGAGCATTGTGACGGTGTGCGTGTCTGCTGTGCTCTGTGCCACCCGTAGTGACCCCGTGCCGTGCCGTGCCGTGCCGTGCCGTGCCGTGCCGTGCCGTGCCGTGCCGTGCCGTGCCGTGCCGCCCCGCCGCTGTGTCGTGACTCCCTCCCAGAAGCTGCCCCCTCACCAGGTGTTTCTGTGGGAACAGAATAAAAAGGACTTGACACCAAGCACGGACTGGCCGCGATTCCTGCTGCGGGGGGGACGGGGGGGGACGGCTGCGGGCACGGCACGGGCAGCGCGCCGGGGCTGGCTGTGGCACCACGCGCCTGCGGGCGGGGACACGGCTCCCCTCGGGCCCCTGGGCTCCGGCCGCAAACGGCGTCCCGCGGCTGCAAACGGGGTCCCGCGGCTGCAAACGGGGTCCCGCGGCTACAAACGGGGTCCCGCGGCTGCCGGAGCCGCCGGCTGGGGACCGGAGCTGCCGCCCGCGCCCACCGGGGGGCGCCGCTGCGCCGGGGCGGCCCGAGCGCCACAGCCAATAAGAGCAGCCGAACGCGGCCCGGCCCCGCCCCGGAAGCGCCGGCGCTGGGACCCCGCGCGGAGCCGCGGCGTGGAACAGCCGGTGAGAGGCGGGGGGGGGGACACGGGGCAACAGCCCCTGGGGAACTGCCCCCGAGACTGGGAACTGCCCCCGAGCACCGGAACTGCCCCCGGGACCGGGAACTGCCCTCGAGACCGGGAACTGCCCCCGGGCACCAGGACTTGCCCCTGAGACCGGGAGCTGCCCCCGAGCCCGGGAACTGCCCCGGGGACCGGGAACTGGCCCCGAGCACCAGGAATTACCCCTGAGACCGGGAACTGCCCCTGAGACCGGGAACTGCCCCTGAGACCGGGAACTGCCCCTGAGACCGGGAACTGCCCCTGAGACCGGGAACTGCCCCTGAGACCGGGAACTGCCCCTGAGACCGGGAACTGCCCCTGAGACCGGGAACTGCCCCTGAGACCGGGAACTGCCCCTGAGACCGGGAACTGCCCCTGAGACCGGGAACTGCCCCTGAGACCGGGAACTGCCCCTGAGACCGGGAACTGCCCCTGAGACCGGGAACTGCCCCTGAGACCGGGAACTGCCCCTGAGACCGGGAACTGCCCCTGAGACCGGGAACTGCCCCTGAGACCGGGAACTGCCCCTGAGACCGGGAACTGCCCCTGAGACCGGGAACTGCCCCTGAGACCGGGAACTGCCCCTGAGACCGGGAACTGCCCCTGAGACCGGGAACTGCCCCTGAGACCGGGAACTGCCCCTGAGACCGGGAACTGCCCCTGAGACCGGGAACTGCCCCTGAGACCGGGAACTGCCCCTGAGACCGGGAACTGCCCCTGAGACCGGGAACTGCCCCCGAGCCCCAGGAACTGCCCCTGGGAGCTGCCCCTGAGCCCGGGAGCTGCCCCTGAGCCCGGGAGCTGCCCCTGAACCCCAGAACTGCCCCCGAGCCCGGGAACTGCCCCTGAGACCGGGAACTGCCCCCGAGCACCAGGAATTACCCCTGAGACCGGGAACTGCCCCCAAGCCCGGGAACTGCCCCCGAGCCCCGGATCTGCCCCTGAGCCCCAGAACTGCCCCTGTGCTCGGGAGCTGCCTCGGCTGTGCACCCCCGACACATTCCCAGAAGCTGCTCCGGGCACTGCCCCAGAACCGCAGTAACTGCCCCCGTATCCCACCTGCACCCCAGAACTGCCCCGGCTGTGCACCCCCAGGCAGTGCTCCCAGCGCCCCGCTCGAACAGCCCCGACTCTCCAGCCCTGCTGCCCGGTATCTGGCCCTGAGTACCATCCTCATCCCTCTCGTGTACCCTGGTGCCCCAGTAACTGCCCCCTGAGCTCTGCCAGTCCCTGGTGATCACCCCCTCCCAGCACAGCCCTGTGCCCACAGCCGCCCCGGCACGTCCCGCAGGTGCCGTCGAACATGGAGGAGGTGGTGGAGCTGTACCGGGAGCTGAGCAGCCACCCCGGGCTCAGCAGCGCCTGCCTCGGCCCCGACGTCACCACCCAGTACGGGGGCAAGTACTGCAGCCTCTACACCGGTACGGGGACGTGGGGGGGTCCGGGGGGGTCTCCGCCTGCTTGGCAGGGGCACAGTGGGTGTCCTCACCCCACTCCTCGCAGAGTGGTCACAGCGGGACCTGTTGCGTGCCGAGAACATCAAGTTCTGCCGCCAGTACCTGATCTTCCACGACGGGGCCTCCATCGTCTACTCGGGGCCCGCCGGCACCTGCTCTGAGATCAAGGACGAGTAAGTCCCGTCCCACGCCATCCCCCCACGCTGGCGTCCCTCCCGGTGCGCGCGGCAGCGGCTGACGGGTGCGTGCCCGCAGGCTGCTGAGCCGCGAGTCGCCCAGCGGGGCACTGAAGGCCGTCCTGCGCAAGGTCACCGGCAAGGAGAAGGAGAAGCAGTTCCTGGAGGTGAAGGGGGAGCTGGAAGGAGCTGGATCCACGCTGGGGCTCGGGGCCGGGGCCGTGCTGAGGCTCAGGCCCACGCCGGCGTCTGTGCCCCCAGGTCTGGGATCAGAACCGTAAGGTGAAGAGCATCAACCTGACGGCGCTGGACAAGCACGGCAGCGTGTACGACGATGGTGAGGGGCCGGGGGATGCGGGGGGATGTGGGGTCCTGGGG
>WBNH01007123.1:184362-196356 GCA_013401255.1 Urocolius indicus
CGGTGCTGGAGGGAGTCCCGGAGCACCTCTCTCCCGGCCAGGTCGGCACAGGGAGCTCTGGGGAAGCAGAGCGGGGGGTGGTTTGGAGGGCAGCGGTGGACTGAGTCACTCACCCTCTCTCTCCCCCAGGCTTTCTGGTCCCCCGACGACACCGGTGTGGTGTTCGTGGGCTGGTGGCACGAGCCCTTCCGCCTGGGGCTGCGGCACTGCACCAACCGCCGGTGAGTGCCTCGTGGGACGCCCCATCCCACAGCCAGCCCCCCGGCCCCCCGCTCACGCCCGTCTCTGCCGGCAGGTCGGCTCTCTTCTACGTGGACCTGACGGGCGGGCAATGCGGTGAGCGGCGCGTGCCCCTGCCCTGCCGGCAGCCCGGCTCTCCGCAGTCCCTCACCGTCCCCTCGTGCCCGTGCAGAGCTGCTGTCCGAGGACACCAGGGCTGTGTGGTCCCCGCGGCTCAGCCCCGACCGCTGTCGCATCGTCTACCTGGAGAACGAGGCCCTGGGTCCCCACCAGCAGTGCAGCCGCCTCCGCATGGTGAGCAGCCCCGGGGGCACGGCCGGGCCGGGGCTGGCTGGCATGAGAGCCCACAGAACTCATCCCAGCCCGTGTGTCCCGCAGTACGACTGGTACACCGAGCAGACCAGCACAGTGCTGGAGGTCGTGCCGCGGCAGAGGTGTGGTGAGTGCCGCCGTGGGGGGGGTACGGGGGGCACAGAGGGCAGCTGAGCACCGCCGCTCTCGTTACAGGCACCTTCCCGGGCATCTACTGCAGCGCTCTGCCGGGGCTGTGCTGGGCAGCCGACAGCCGCAGACTGGTGCTGGACACGGCCCAGCGCAGCCGGCAGGTGAGGGCTGTGGGACAGGGGGCACACAGAGGACCTGGGGGGCACATGGGGGAGTGGGGCAGCAGGAGGGCACGTGGTGTGCCAAGCCAGTTCAGGGCTGTGCTGGACTCTGCCCTCCTGCCCACAGGACGTGTTCGTGGTTGACACGGCAACGGGTGCCACGACCTCGCTGACAGCCGGTGAGTGCCAGGCCGGCGGGGCCACGCCAGGGCTGGGGAGGGAGTCACACTTGCAGGTCTGATGCAGCAACCCACCTCCCCAGATGCCCCCCAGGGAAGCTGGTCTGTCCTCACCATCGACCGGGACCTCTTGGTGGCCAAGTTCTCCACCCCTAGTTGCCCCCCAAAACTGGTAAGGTGACACCCCCATCCCCAGTGCCCACCGCCCCACCGAGCACCGTCACTGACGTGTCTCCCCACGCAGAACGTGGCCGTGCTGCCCGCCATGGGCCAGGAGGCGCAGGTGCGCTGGGTCTGCCTGCAGGATGCACCCTCTGTGCCGGGCATCAGCTGGGACATCCGCACCCTGCAGCCCCCGCCGGAGCAGGAGCACCCCCAGTACAGTGAGTGCCCGGGGCGGGGGGGCTGGGCCAGACTCTGACACCCCCCGCCAAGCTCTGACACCCCCCACTCTGCCTCACAGAGGGCCTGGACTTTGACGCCATCCTGCTGCGCCCCAGAGAGGACTCTGCTGCCCACAAGCCTCCCCTGGTCGTGATTCCCCATGGTAAGAGCTTGCCCTCTACCGTGCCCCCCACCCTGGCCGAGCTGCGTCACCCCGCTTCGCTTTGCCTTTTGCAGGGGGTCCTCACTCCGTGTTCACGGCCGGGTGGATGCTGTACCCGGCGGCTCTGTGCCGCGTGGGCTTCGCCGTGCTGCTGGGTGAGCGATGCCAGGGCACCGGGGCTGCTGGCTGGCACGATGCCCACCGTGGGGCAGGGACGGGGGCAGGCGAGGCCCTGACGCTGCTCTCTCCCCAGTGAATTACCGTGGCTCGCTGGGCTTCGGCCAGGACAGCGTGGCCTCCCTCCCAGGCAACGTGGGCACGCAGGACGTGCTGGACGTGCAGGTACGGCCCCGGGGCGCCCCGTGTTCCTGCGGGTACCGCCGAGGAGCGGAGGCAGGGCTGCGTGCCTCAGCAGGCGTCCCTGCTGCTGGCAGCTCTGCGTGGAGCGAGTGCTGCAGGAGGAGGCGCTGGATGCCAGCCAAGTGGCACTGGTGGGTGGCTCGCACGGGGGCTTCCTGGTGTGCCACCTCCTCGGCCAGTTCCCGGACACCTACCACGCCGGCATCGTCCGCAACCCCGTGGTGAACATCGCCTCCATGGTGACTGCCACCGACATCCCTGACTGGTGAGTGCCACTGTCCCTCAGCCCCCCACCACCCTGGCCCTACAACTCACCCCGCTGCCTCTGGCCCGCAGGTGCCTGACGGAGACGGGGCTGCCCTACGCGCCCGACGGCCTCCCGGACCCTGCCCAGTGGGCAGAGATGCTGCACAAGTCCCCCATGCGCTACATCGACCGGGTATGTCCCCGTGCCTGTCCTCGTGCCTGTCCCCAGGGCTGTGCCAGCACCGACTCTGTGCCCCTCTGCAGGTCCGTGCACCCGTGCTGCTGATGCTGGGCGAGGACGACCGGCGCGTGCCCCCCAAGCAGGGGCTGGAGTATTACCGTGCCCTCAAGGCCCGAGGGGTCCCCACACGGTGCGTGGGGTGCTGGGTGCCCAGATGGGGGGTGGGGGGGTGCTGTGGACGTGCTGCTAACCCCACTGTCTCCTCCAGGCTGCTTTGGTACCCAGGGAACAACCACGCGCTGGCCGGCGTCGAGGCCGAAGCCGACGGCTTCATGAACATCGTGCTGTGGCTGCTGCAGCACCTGCAGGCTGAAGACCCCCGCCCCCACTGCCCCCAATAAACGGTGTCACCCAGCCCCCTGCCCTGGCTCCTGGTGCTGCCCACACCAGCGTCGCCGCCGCTCCTGTTCGTGGCCGCCGAACTCCCTCCCTCCCTCCCTCCCAGGTCGGCGTTTGTGCCGTGCCGCAGCAGAGGGTGGGCCCTGCCTGGCTGCCCCAGGCCCAGCGGGCAGTGTTGGGGTGGCAGCGTGGGGCAGCCGCAGCGCTGGCACTGGCCGGGCCTCTCGTGCCTGGCAGCTCACGCACACCTTGGCAGCCCGCCCAGTGCTGAGCGGCACACAGCCGCGGCACAGCAAGGCCCCATGGCCTCGGGGACCCAGCAGGGCACAGAGGTGGGCAAGAGGGCCCAGGGGGGCTGCGAGGGTGGGCACAGCCCTGTTTCAGGGGTGGGCACAGGCAGAGGGATGAGCTCGTCCCCCACCAGCGTGTCTAATCCCTGCTCAGGCAGCTGGTGGCCCCGCCGCCTGCTACCGGGAGCTGAGCCGGTTCCCTGCCGTCACCCGCGCTGCCCTTGGGGCCGTCCCGGGGACACAATCCTTCCTGCTCCACACCGGTGAGTCGCTGCCCTCGCGGCCGCCCGGCGCTGGGGTCGGTGCCGGTGCTGCTGACGGTTGCCTCCCGCAGAGTGCAGCCGCCCCGACCCCCCGCGCCGCCGGCTCCTGCGCTTCAGCCGCCACTACAGCCTGCGCTGCACGGGCCATGGCGGCCTTGCCGTCAGCCGGGCAGCGCTCAGCGCTGAGATCCACAACCAGTACGGCACGGGTGGGCTGAGGGGGGAGGTGGCATGGCCGGTGCCTGCGGTGTGGCAGGTGCCCGCACGGCGTGCTGCTCCTGCAGCCTCCCTCTCTCCCTCCCTCCCGCTGCCAGGCTCCTCAGCCAGGACTCACCCACCGGGCAGCACCGCGCGGTGCTCAGCCGCTGCCCGCGGCAGTGCCACGAGCTGCTGGAGGTAAGGTGTGGGCTGTGGCAGGCGCAGCAGCTCTGGCGCTCACCAGCGTGGCTGGAGTGCCGGCGGTGGGTGCCATGGATGGGGTGTGCTGGCGCTGAGCCCTGGTCTCCCAGGTGTGGGGCAGCAGTGGGCGCAGCCACAGCGTAGACCTCACGGCACTGGAGAAGCATGGGGAGGTCTACACGGAGGGTAAGGCCCCTGCCCCGTGCACCTGCCCGCAGCACAGGCGAGGGTGGCACAGCCGGCAGCCTCAGAGCCTGCCCAGCTGTGCCTGTGCCCGGCTGGGCTTTGCCACCCTCTTACCGTGCCAGGACCCTTCGCCTGTCTGGCCTGGTCCCACTCAGAGACGCGGCTGCTCTATGTGGCTGAGAAGAGCCGTCCCAAACCACGGTCCCCCAGCCCCTGGGACGTGCCAGGAGCAGCCAGGATGGCGGAGGAGTGTGAGGATGAGGAGGTGGGTGCCACGTGTCCCTTGAGTGTGCTGTGCACCCCCGAGCATGCCACACACTCCGTAAGTGTGCCACGCACAGAGCCCCACGGCCCCCGTGGGGCTGACGGGGCTGTGCCGCAGGGCGAGCAGTTCGTGTTCCACGAGGACTGGGGCGAGACGCTGACCACCCGCAGCGTGCCCGTCCTCTGCGTCCTGGACCTGCAGGGCAGCAGCCTCTCGGTGCTGGAGGGAGTCCCGGAGCACCTCTCTCCCGGACAGGTGAGGACGGGGTGCAGGGAGAGCCCCGGGGTGGCCAGCCCGGGGCCATGGGTCAAGCCTGGCTGTCACACAGGCCCTGTGGTCCCCGGATGACTGCGGTGTGGTGTTCGTGGGCTGGTGGCACGAGCCCTTCCGCCTGGGGCTGAGCGCCTGCTCCAACAGGAGGTGGGTCACCGCTGGCACCAGAGCTGTGCCGGCATGCCTGTGCCGTGCTGGCACGGTGGGCTTCAGCGTGGCCTGGAGGCTCCACCTGACCCACAGCTCCTCTCCAGGTCGGGGATTTTCCACTTGGACCTGTCCAGCGGGCGCTGTGGTGAGTGCCAGGGCTGGGGGGTGCCGCGGGGGGTCCGCGGGGCGCTGACCCGCTGCCGCCCCCAGAGCTGCTGTCGGCCGAGCACGGTGCCGCCTGCTCCCCCCGGCTCAGCCCTGACGGCCGCCGCCTGCTCTACCTGGAGGGGGGCCTGGGGGGGCCCCACCGGCAGTGCCTGCGGCTGCGCATGGTGAGCAGGGCGCTGGGGGTGCCGGGCACGGCTGTGCCGCTGTGGGACCCGACCGGCTGCGTCACGGCCTCTGGCAGTGCCTGGCTGGGGTAGGGCTCAGTCCCCGAGCCTCTTGCCTCAGTTTCCCTGGCAGGGGCCCATCTCTGACCGCTGGCTCTCCCCAGCTCACCTGGCAGACGAGGCAGACAGTGACGGTGCTGGACGTGGTGCAGGAGCCCACAGAGGGTGAGCACGGAGCAGCAGGCAGGGCTGGGCACTGGGAGGCTGAGCCCCCGCGTGCCAGGAGCCCCCCAGCCCAGCTCACCCACACTCTGTCCTGCTCCCAGCCTTTGCTGGGTTGTACGGGGAGGCCCTGCCGCCACGGTGCTGGGCGGCCGACAGCCGGCGAGCCGTGCTGGGCACCCCGCAGCGCAGCCGCACGGTGAGCCCCGGGGACACGGGCACGGGGACGTGACCACCGTACCCCACAGTGACACGGCTGCCGGTGCTCTGCCCCCTCCCAGGACCTGCTGCTCGTGGACACAGAGGCAGCCACCGTCACCAACCTGACGGCAGGTATGTGGCACCGGGCTGCCCGCGGTGCCTCAGGGAACACCCACGAGTGCCGATGTGCTCCCTGTCCCCAGGGTCGCCTGAAGGTTGCTGGGAGCTGCTCACCCTGCAGTGGGACCTGCTGGTGGCCACCTGCTCAGCCCCACACCGACCCCCCAGCCTGGTGAGTAGAGGCCTTGTGCCGTGTGGCACGGTGCAGCGTGGCACGGTCAGACCCAGCACTGCCCAGCACAGTATTGCACAGCACAGCCAGATCCAGCGTGCGTTGCGTGGCACAGCGTGGGAAGGCAGAGGGTGGCATGGCCAAGCACAGCACAGCTTGGCAAAGCCCAGGAAGGCAGGGCTGGGTACAGTGTGGCATGGCATGGAGCGGTATGACCAGGACCAGCGTGACACGACAGCCACGACACGGGCTGGCACAGCACCGATGGCAGCCTGGAGCACTGGCACTGCAGGCGCGCTGGGGCCGACTGCAGCCTGGCAGCGCCTGGTGCCATCTGCTGCCCATCCACAGGTGGTGGGGCTGCTGCCGCCGGCGGGCCAGGAGCTGCCTCTCCGCTGGGTGCCGGTGGAGGATGCCCCTGCAGTGCCCGGCGTTACCTGGAAGACCCTGACAGTCCATCCACCCTGCAGGGAGCAGAGCCGCGCGGCAGACCGTGAGCGCCCAGGAGCCGCTGTCGTGCCTGGGAGCCACCGGGGCGCCAGGGGCCCTGGGGTGTGGGGGTGGGCAGGGTGCCAGGGCGTTGGGTGCCCAGGCTGGTGGGTGCTGAGCGGGATCCCTTCCCTGGCACAGGTGCCCAGGCCTTTGAGGCCCTGCTGCTAAGCCCGCCGGACACCACAGCCCCGCACCCTCTCGTCGTGTGCCCCCACGGTGAGTGAGGAGTCGGCGGGGACAGCCCAGCAGTGCTGATGGCACTCTGGTGACATCCCTGCTGGCCTCAGGTGGCCCCCACGCTGTCTTCGACGCCCGCTGGCGCCCGGGCATGGCCACGCTTTGCCGGCTGGGCTTCGCCGTGCTGCTGGGTGAGTGCCAGGGAGCCAGGGGATGCAGGGTCCCCGTGCCCCTCTGGAGACAGGGCACCCAGGACCTCTGTCTTCCCAGTGAACTACCGTGGCTCCCTGGGCTTCGGCCAGGCTGGCATCAGCTCCCTGCTGTCCCGCGTGGGTGAGCAGGACGTGGCAGACACCCAGGTGAGGGGCAAGAGGCTCTGGGGTGCTGGGGGGTGCTACTGGCGGGGTGCTGATGCTGGGTGCTCCGTGGGCGCAGCTGGCAGTGGAGCAGGCGCTGGGCAGCGAGCCCCTGGACCCGCACCGCCTGGCCCTGCTGGCTGGCTCCCACGGAGCCTTCATCGCCCTCCACCTCCTCGCCCGCGAGCCGGAGCGCTACCGAGCCTGTGCCCTGCGCAGCCCCGTCTGCAACCTGCCTGCGCTGCTCGGCACCTCTGACATCCCCGACTGGTGAGTGCCACCCCGCACCCTCCCCCCGCCACGTCCCCGCGGCACCCACCAGCACCTCCGTGCCGCAGGCGCTACATCTCCCTGGGGCTGCCCTACGCCTTCGAGCGCGTGCCCCGTGCCGAGGACCTGGCCGCCATGCTGCTGCGCTCGCCCATCGCCCAGGCACACCGGGTAAGGCGGGGGCAGGATGGGTGCAGGGTGCAGGATGCTGGGTGCAGGGCACCCACCCGCTGTGCCGCAGGTGCAGACGCCGGTGCTGCTGTGCGTGGGGGCCCGGGACCGGCGCGTCAGCCCGACGCAGGCGCTGGAGCTGTACCGGGTGCTGCGGGCCAGGGGGGTGCCAGCGCGGTGAGCGGGGTGCAGGGGGGCAGGGGGTGGGGAGGGAAGCCCAGGGTGCCGGCTGAGCACCCCCTGTCCCGTCCCGCAGGCTGCTGTGGTACCCGGAGGGCGGCCACGCGCTGGCTGGCGCGGAGACACAGGCCGATGTCTTTGGGAACTGTGCCCGCTGGCTCCTCCAGCACCTGGGGCCGCCCCGGCGGGACGAGATGGGCCAGCACAGCCCTTAAGCCCCAGCCCCACGGCTGAGCCGGCCCCGAGGTGGCTGCTGGCCCGGAGCACCGCGCCAGCACCAGAAGCACATGGAGCTGGGGCGAGACAGGACAAGGGTTGGGGTTTGGTGCTAAATAAACGTGTGAGGCCGTGTGCAGCGCCAACTCCCGTGGCCAAGGCCAGGCCTTTATTCTGCGGCAGCGGCTGTGCCGGGCTCAGCCCATCTTCATCACCTTCTGGATCCAGTCGACGTAGAGCGAGACGCGGATGAAGAGGGCGGGCTGGTCGGTGCGGGCGCAGACGCGGGACGGGGTGATCACCCCCTCCAGCACCCAGCAGTCTGCGGTGAGGCAGGCCAGCGGGCCCCCGTAGTCCCCCTGCGCGGCACCCAGACAGCGGCGTCAGTGCGGGGCCGGCAGCCGCGGGCTGGCCGAAGCGGCGGCTCCCGGGCACGGCTCACCTCGCAGGCCCCCACGCCGGCGCGCAGCGGGGCTGTGCACAGCTCGCTCTCCTTCACGCGCCCGCGCAGCGCCGCGTTGCACTCGCCGTGGGCCAGCACTGGCAGCCGCGCCACGTTCAGCACGCTGCCGTCCGACGTGCCTGCGGGCAGGGGGGCAGCGAGGGGCCGTGGGGCAGGGCACACGGCGCCCGAGGTGCTGCCTGTGCTGGGGGAGTGCCCTCAGGGGAGGTACTGTGGGCAGGGGGTGGTGTGAGCAGGAGCAGGGCATGGACAGGGAGATGTGGGCAGGGGCAGGTCGTGGGCAGCGGGTCGCTGTAGATGGGGGATGGATGGCAAGGGCAGGAAAGGGCTATGGCAGGGGGATGCCGTGGCAGGGGAATGGCATGGGCAGGGTACGTGCTGGGCAGATGCCATGGCAGGGGAACGGCATGGGCAGGGTACTCGCTGGGCACATGCCATGGCAGGGGAATGGCATGGGCAGGGTACTCGCTGGGCACATGCCGTGGCAGGGGAATGGCATGGGAAAGGTACACGCCGGGCACATGCCGTGGCAGGGCAATGGCATGGGAAAGGTACACGCCGGGCACATGCCGTGGCAGGGGCTGCCTGTGGCAGGTACCTCTGGTTTCCCCCCAGCCGGCGATCTCGCAGTCGGTGCCCGCGGGCACGACGTAGCGCTCGGGCGGCAGGCAGATCAGCGCCACGCGCCTGTTCAGAGCGGCCGGCCTGCGGGCAGACGGGCAGGGGGAGCTGGTGCCAGCCCAGCTGGCAGCAGGGCACGGCGGGGGCCGGGGCACGGCCGCTCACCTCGCCAGCTTCAGCATGACCAGCTGGGACTCGGAGGGGCCGCAGACGATCCGTGTGATGGGGATGGTTTGCTGGTCGGGGTCCCCGGGGCTTGGGTCCTTGAAGAGCGTCCCCAGCTGCACCTCGTAGCCCGTTAGGTCGGCGTCGCTGCGGGACGGGGGCGTGAGGGCACGCGGGAGTCCTGGCACCCCGCGCCCCAGCCCCGGCCTTACCAGGAGGCGAAGCACTGGCGCGTGCTGACCACCCACTGCTCCTTCACCAGGGATCCCCCGCAGAAGTGCACCCCGGCCCTGCGGGGACCAGCGGTGAGCTCCCGGGGGTGAGGGGATGCTGGCCGTGCCGCGGGGCGTGCGGGGGGCCCGCTCACCGGTTGCGGATGCTGACGGTCCAGGGCGAGTTGCCGGGCTGGCCGCCGATGATGCGGCCTTTCCGCTGCAGCCTCTCGTCCCGCCGGCCGCACTCCTCGAATGCCACCACGTCTGCGGGAGGGGTGGGGGTGAGCTGGGAACACGCCACCGGCACCCACCCCACGGCACCCACCCGGCACCCACCGGCTCTCACCTGCGTTCTCCAGGACGGAGGACATTGTGCCGCTGGCTGTGAAGGCAGATTGTGGCACTGAGGGAGGGCTCAGCCACCCTGGCAGGACCAAAACAACCCAGGGGGTGGCTGGGGACGCCCCCCACCAGCTTTGCAGGGGGGGCAGGGGGCGGCTCACAGCAGGGCTTGATGGCACAGTAGTCAAAGGGCGTGCGGGGGTCCATGGTGTAGCACCAGGGCCCGTGGCTGTCGTTGTCGGGGTTGCGGCAGTAGTTCTCCTCCAGGTGTGCCTCGGGGTGGGTGACGGGCGAGATCCTGGCCAGAGGAAGTCACCGTCCTCATCCTCATCCCCATCCCCCACCTCCCCACCCACTCCCTCACACACTCACTGGGGCTCGTGGGGCTCGTGGGCAGCCCAGGGCTGGCACGTGATGCCCTTGCGTGTCTTGCTGACGTGGCCGTGGTAACGCTCGCCGTGGCCGTGGTAGCACTCTGGGGACAGTTAAGGAGGGCTGGCACCCCCGGCAAGGCCCCCCCGGGGGCGGGTGCCTGGGGGCAGCTCACCTTGGGCATCCAGCTCGTCGGGGCAGCGGCGGATGTGGAAGCAGAAGGCGATGCGGATGCTGGCGTGGGCGGTGAAGCACCACGGCGCCTCCGAGCCGTCGGGGTTGCGGCAGTAGTTCTCCTGCAGGTCCCTGGCGGAGGGGCCGCGTGGGTGTTCCTCCCAGTCCCCCTCCCATGGCTGCTGCCCGCTCCTGCAGGCGCACCCCCAGTTCCCTTACTTGCAGGGGTACTTCTCGGGCACAAAGTGGTGCCGGTGCGGGGTCTGGCTGTCCCAGCGCTGACACGGGATCCCCGACACGGTGACATTCACCCGGCCACGGTAGCCTTCGCCCTTGCCCCTGAAGCAGCCGGTGGTGACGTTGTGGGGCCGTGGGCGTTTCTCTGCTTGTGTGGGGGCCGAGCAGTAGGGTCAGGGCGGCACTGGGGACCCTCAGACCCAGCTGCACGGTGAGCCCGGCGGGGACGTACTGCAGAGGCGGACGCGGCAGTACTCGCGCTCACGCCCGGGGTCGGTGGTGTAGCACCAGGGCCGCTCGGAGCTGTCAGGGTTGCGGCAGTAGTTGTCGTCCAGCCCTTTGTCAGGGTACCTGAGACCGGAGACAGGGAGCGGCGGTTGAGGGTGGCAGCGCCAGCCTGGCGCCTGCCGCGGCCGCTGCCCGGGGCTAGGGGCTGGTACTTGTCAGGGTGGTAGGGGTGCTTGTGTGGGTGCTGCAGGTCCCAGCGCTGGCATTCGATCCCCGACTCGGTGTGGTCCACGGCGCCACGGTACTCCTCCCCGTTGCAGGTCATACAGACAGCTGCTGACAGCCAGCGGGGCTCAGTGTTGGGACACACACACACACACACACAGAGCACGGGGCACCCCCCCGGCACGTGGCACTCACCATCCTCACACTTCTTGATGCCGCAGCTCTGGTGCCGGACGTTGGGGTCCATGGTGTAACACCACGGGCCCCGCTTGTCCCGGTCGGGGTTTCGGCAGTAATTCTCTTCCAGACCATTGCGGGGAGATGGCAGGAACCTGCTGGCAGCGGGGTGGGTAGGAGGGCTGCCGGGAGCCTTGAGCCCTGCGGTGGGCACAGCCACAATGCTGTGCCACCCCTGGCTGCTGCCATTGCCCCCACGCTGTCCCCATTGCCCCCACGCTGTCCCCATTGCCCCCACGCTGTCCCCAGCCCATTCCCTGTTGCCCCACGCCGCCCGTGGCCACCAGCAGGTGCCGCGGGGCAGCCGAGGACACAGGGGCACCTGTGGTCATGGGGTGTCATGGCGTGCCAGTGCTGGCAGCGCAGCCCCTTCTCTGTGGTGGCCCGCGTGCCGCGGTAGCTGGAGCCGTTGCCCACGATGCAGTCCCGCAGGTAGTCTGGGCAGAGCCGAGCGCCATGCGTGAGCCAGGGCACCTCGGCGGTGGAGCCCTGCGCCGGGCCTGCGGCGTGCCTACGCTCACCCACGGCGCCCACCCACCCTTCTTTTGGTACAGGTCGTAATGGATGTTCTTGTGCAGCTGGACGCGGGGCGAGTGCTGAGTCCTGGGCAGCAGCTGGCACAGCTGGCTCTGCCGGTCGTGGTGGAAAGCCCTGGGAGGAACAGGCTGGTAAGGGCCACCCGCAGCGCCGGGACCCGCGGGAGCAGAGGGCACGCACCGGCGCGCCCGTGACCGCGATGTCGCGGCTCCGCGCTGCCACGTCGCACTCACCGGCAGCCGGGGCTGGCGGCACAGCGCCGGGCGCACTGCTCGGCCGAGCCCCGCTCCGCCGGCCGCGGCGGCTCCGCGGGCACCGCCGGCAGCAGCTCGGTGGCTCGCAGGCGCTGGAAGTCGTTGAGGGGCGAGCGCTGGCCTAAGGGGGCACGTGGAGGACGGGGGGGTGACGCGCGCGGGTCCCGCGGGGCGGGGGGGGCAGTGTCACCCCTACGGGCTGCTCCGACGCCGCCCCACGGCACGGCACGGCACGGCTCAGCACGGCACGGCACAGCTCAGCATGACACGGCGCGGCACGGCACAGCTCGGCATGGCACTGCTCGGCATGGCACAGCTCGGCACGGCACTGCTCGGCACGGCACTGCTCGGCATGGCACGGCGCGGCACGGCACGGCGCGGCACAGCTCAGCATGGCACGGCACGGCTCGGCACGGCACAGCTCGGCACGGC
>WBNH01007123.1:197341-246454 GCA_013401255.1 Urocolius indicus
GCCGTGCGGTACCGTACCGGGCCGTACCGTGCCGTGCGGTACCGTACCGGACCGTGCCGTGCCGTGCGGTACCGGGCCGTGCCGTGCCGTACCGGACCGGGCCGTGCCGTACCGTGCCGTGCGGTACCGGGCCGTGCCGTGCCGTACTGTACTGAGCCGGGCCGTGCCGTACCCCGGGGTTCGTGAGCTCGCCGTAGGAGCTCCCGGTGCTGGCGGCGGAGGCAGCCGGCCCGTCCATCGCCCCGTGCGTTCCCTGCGCCGGGCGGGATCGCGGCGGGTCTCCGCTCCCGTGCGCGCAGGGGCCGGTGCCCGGGGTCTCTGCAGCCCGGCCGCGGCTGTGGGGCCGCTCCGTGTCGGGAGAGACTCTGCGGGCCCCTCGGCTCCCAGGGCCGACCTTGGCGCGGGGAACAGCACGAGCCGTTCCAGCCGTAACTGAGCCACGGGCCGGCCGTTGTCTCGGGTCCGCGATGTGGGGCCCGAAGCGCGAGTCCGTAGCGGTGCTGCACACACAGGCGTCGGTGCGGAATGTTCCCCGTGGGCTCCTTGGCTCCTCGGAAGCAACAGGCAGCAGAGTGGCTGGGCCGGGTCTCCAGCGCCCGTTGAAGCTGGGGATGTGAATTCAGCAGGTTGCAAGAGACCTCGTGTGTGCTTTTAGCGCCTGACCTGGCGGATGGGAGCCCAGCAGCAGGATTCGCAGGGGATTCCTGAGGTGCTGCGTGTCCCTTGCTCATGGAGCTGGGGAAGCAGCATAGACGTTGCCTACCTGCCCACAATGAGGCCAAACTCTGCGTTAAAAGGCCAACTATTCACCTGTCTTCTCTCAGCCCCTCTGGGTAGCAGTTTCTTTCCACTGCCCTTTGCTTTTGCAGGACGGACCGTTAACATCTCCTGCCCTGGGAATGCTGTCCTTAACAAAACTTGCTAAAGCCGTCTCTTCTCTTTTTGAGCTTTGCAGCTTGCTTTCCTCGCTTTCAGAGTTTCTGTTTCAGCATAGGTTTCTTTGCACGGCCTCTGCCGCTACACCGAGCATCCTAAACCACTTACTCGTTCTTCCCGATGCTTGTCATTGTGCTCTTCTATCCTAAATATAGGGTAGTATGCCAATGGGAGAAGCTTGAGAGCAAGCTGGAGTGCTGGGAACACCACTGTTTACTCAGAGGAGTAATCAGCAAAGCCTGGCTGATTCCAGGTCGCGCCGTCTTGCTGCAGGAGTTTGTGCTCTCGTCTTTGGGAGCTGGCACGAGTTCTTGAATAAGAAGAGGATGTTGTTGACAGCACATGCTAGCTTAGAAATGCCCATTTTTTTTTCAGCAATGTGTAAACCAAGTAGTAAATCCTGCTTAATTGCTGATATTAGGCCTGGAGAACTGTCAAAAGCTGTAAGGCTGGTATCAGGGAGGGTGTTCCGTGCCGCTCTGGGCACTGAGGGGTTTTGTGTGGGATGTGTTAACCCTGAGCACTTCTCTGCTTTTAGAAATGTCTGGTACTCATTGCTCCCTCTAGCCCTGCTTATCTCTGCTTCTTTTCCCTCTCTTCTCTCGCTGCCCGGTGTGCTGGGCTTGGCTGGTCTCAGGAACGAATGAGGAGGACATGTGACAGGTGGAGTGAGACCTCTCCTTAGCGTCAGCTGCAAAGTGTGTGGTTAGAATGGGCTCAGAGCTCTGGCTGCAACTTGTCTGCCACAGCCGACCGCTCTGGAGGAATTTTCCCGTGTCTCTCGTGGGCAGAGCTGTGCTCTGGCAGTGAGGGGTGGCCTCGGAGGGAGCACACCAGCTGACACGCCTGAAGACCGGTGGAGCTGCTCAGGACTGAGGGAGAAGAGGATTGTGTGGTTGCAGCAGCCAGGTGCGGGGGACAATGGTCGTGCTTTAGCACAGGTGTGAGGTGTGATGTGTTGCCAGCCTGGCAGAGATGATGTGTTATGGTTGTGCCCTGGCAGGAGCGGTCATGCTCCACAGCAGGAATGGTGTGCCTGTTCATTTTCCACCTCTCCCAATGAGAGTGGTTGTCCTGGAGAGGTCCCAGGCTGCAGTGCCAGCTGACAGGAGCTCAGTCTGTCTGGTTTTGGCAGTGACCGCTGTCCAGAAAGTTTTGTGGGGACGATTTTGGGTGGTTTGTGCCTTTACTCTTGTTAGCTGAGGAACAGTGCGGAGGATTTAATTCTAGTAATGATTAATTTGAGGAAAATGCAAGCTCTTGAATTCTCCTTGGGCAAGCAGGGGTCATGTAAATAAATGCCTCTGGCATTCTTTTTGGTGCTTGCAGACTGTCTACCAATTACTTCTGGTCTCTTGCTGAATCAGTGGGAGGCTGTTGCTCCTTGAGCTCCCAGTACTTCAGTGGTGATTTGGGTGAAATACAAATAAACACAGTTGGATTGACCTAGCATATCTGAGTTCTTGGTATGCTGAAAATGTTTGTTCTTAGGATGTTTGTGCAGTCTGGAGAGCTCTGTACCTTAAACCCGATTCGCAGAGGACTGTGACCACGTTTAAGCTGTGGAAAATAAAAGATCAACCCAAAGAACCTGTGCTTTAGTGCTTGATCTGTGAGACTGACTAGGTTTGAGCAAGTTGCTGCATTGCTGCTGGACAGAAAGTTAAACCTTGCATGAATACTCTAGGTGAGTGCACTCTCTAGTCTAGTGCCTTGTTCTGGTGTGAGCTGGTGTGCTGGTATGACACTGTCCAAAGGAGATGGTCCAAGCCCCTGGCCAGGCAGGCCTGCTCCCTTCCTCTGCAGACGCCTGTGAGCCTGGTGGCTTGGGGACCAGCAGCAAGCTCCCTGGCTCTTGTGTGTGGTTCGTGAGCTGTTCCGGGTGTCTGATGAGGAGACAGGGTAAGGTGAGTCGTATGGCTTTATTTGGAATGTGTAGAGGCAGTGGGAGGCCTCCTTTTCTTATTGATGGTGACCTGCTCAGATGGGTCTCGAAACCAAATTAAAGCTGGAGCTTCTTGCCTGGCGGTAGGTTCTGCCTAAGTTATTAGCTGGGGTGCAAGGGATGTAAGGCACTCCAGGAATGCAGTGTCCTGCTCAAGGTCACCTCAGCCTGGCGGTGCTGGTTTCTGGGAGCCAGGCTTGATGCACTCTAGGAAATTCCCCCCAAATCTGTGCTGATAGCAGCAGGGCAGCTTTGAGGCTCTTCCACCTCTGGGAAGCGTGCCAGGACCTCAGAGCCGGAGGGGGCTGCTGGGCTACCACGTGCTCCTCTGGCTCCTTACAGCTGCACTTGCATATGCCTGACTGGAGAGCTCACAACACTCACTCATACCTTAACACAGATGTCTTCTGCCATGTGACTCCCCAGGGCTGTGTCCCTTCTGGGCCATGCCAGTGCTGATGCCACCATGGTTGTCCCAGGCTGAGGTGCAGGGAACAGTGGTGAGTGAAGTTGTAGGGGCTGGTGGAGCAGGAGGCGAGGTCTGACCTGCAGTTGTGGTGTTTGCAGTCATCTTGCTCTGCTGATCTTTTTGGTTTTTTTTCCTGGGTTAACTTTCTGCAACTCAATAACCTGGATTGTCCCTGCAAGGAGCTTATAAATGTCCCAGCTGGAAGGAGCTTGTAAATACCTCAGCAGTGCAGCTGGAGAGGGTGTGAGGCCCAGCCTGGAGGAGCAAGAAGAAGAGGTGGGCACGGTCCCTGTGCTGGAGTGTTGGGTTAGCTCAGAATGAGCGCCTGCTTCAGCCAGCCTCATAGCGTGGTGCTCTTAAAAGGGCTCTTCTCTTTCACTGCTCCCAGCCATGCCCTCTTGCTGCCTCCCACGTGCCAGCTGTGGTGCTGAGCTACAGCATTGATCAACTGATCCTGCGAACTTGGCATAAAGTTGTTCTTTTTTTCAGCTAGACCCTTCCCTGGCTTAGCAAAATCATCAGGAGTGGAGCTGGACTGTCTTTGGAGGCAGGGAGCATTTCTGTCAGCAGAGCTGTCCCTTGGGATGGTGCTCTTGGCCATCGTGGATATTTTTGTTATTCTGTGTTAAGTCTACCCCCCGATTTCCCTGTCCTGCAGGCATCCTCTAGGCCTGCAGTGTAATTCTTGGTACATTATCTCTGGTAGTCTCACCTTTCCCATGCAGAGGGTGACACTTGGAAACAGCAGCAGTATTTGTCCTAGCCCCACAAGTGGACAGTGTTCAGCTTTGTTTTGTTTCTTTTTTGTTCTTCAGAAGTAAACGGGCTCCTCACCTTGTCTGACCCATTAAGATACGTTTGGATGGAGGTTGCTGCTGATCAGTTCTCCTTTCTTCCCCTTTCCTTGTGTTGGTGTCACTGCAGAGCTCAGCTATGGCATTTGCTGCCACTGCAGCCCTGAATAAGGGCATGGTGTGTGTTTTCTACTCTGCTTCTTGAAAAGGGCTCAATTCATAGAAGATTACATAGGCAGCTTCAGAAATATTTTGGATCCTTGGAGCTTTCCAACAAATTGGCTTAGAAGCCTCTTCCTGCGGTGCTCGGTGTTGGGAACACTTCTTGGTAGGGACCTGACGAACAGCATTCCTCTCCTCCCTCCTCAGGGGCTGAAAAAGTGATTACAGGAGAGGTTTCAGTTTACTCTAGCACAGTTACAGGTCAGGCTGAATGCACATAGGCAGTGAATTCACACTGGGTCTTTTCTTTTTTGAACTAGATTGTGCAGTTTAGACTTCAGAGAGCTTAATCATCTGTGAAGTGTGTTCCTTAAGGCTGGGGGGTAGCATGCAGTAATTTTGCTGAGAGTTACCATCAGCAGATCCTGATCATTGTCTATGGGTCCCAAGGGCTGGGGATTGATTTGAGATGAGCTTGAGTAAGAAGAGGCAGGGCCATAGTTTGAACCAGCAGTTTTCCACTCGAGTGCTGAGTTACAGCAGATGATGTGAAAGCTTTGTGTTACCGTCTCAACTTCAGATGGTGAGGTGGGAGCTGTCTGTGCTGTCAGGCCCTTGCTGGGGTGGCACTTCTTCTTGTCACAGAGGCATCTCTCCTCTTTCCTGTGCAAGGTCTGCTCCCAAACAGACTCTTCCAGGCCCTTTGGGGAAACATCTCTTCCAAGAGCTCCCGTGAGACCCTGAGAGGATTTCCTTATGTGTGTGGCTTCTTCGGGATGGGGAGAGAGACCGAGAGTGGTCAATGGTAACGATCCCCGTCTCTCTGCTGGGTTATTCATCACTCCGGGATGCTGTTCAGATGCCACTTTGATCAGAAGGGAAGTAATTTCTGAGTTTTTCCAGTATGACTTCTGTGCCTCTCCCATAAACTTATTCTCTGAAGCAGCCCTTCAGTACTGGTCTCCAGCTGAGAGCAGCTTCTTCAGAGCTTCATCAGGCCCTCTCTACACGTTGCTGAAATCAGGGTAGAAATGTAAGGTGAGATCTTTGGTGGCTCCTGGAATTCCTCCAGGAAGGCCTTACACAGGTGTGGGCCTCAAGGTACACAGCGAGAGGCATTTTGAGCCAGGAAGCAGAAAAAAGATGAGGAGTGTGTGCTGATAACTAGACATTTTTGGTGGCAGTGGAAAACCCGGCATGGCTTTGACGTTAGAATATGAATATTTGAGGCTGCAGCGATTCCCTGATCGTGTCCCTTTAGACTTTCTGCTTAGGTCTTGATATCTGAGGAATGTGAGTGCACTGCTGTAGGAGCTGATTCCTGCATGACAGACCATGCATGGTGTTTTCCCACCCCAGAGGAAGTATTTCTAGTGGAATTTTTATGATGGTGCCTGGGGCCTGCATTAGAGAATAAAAAGGTAGCTATTCTAAAACTTTCTCCCAATTAAAGTTTGCAGGATCCTGTTGGGAAGATACACAGAACGAGTCTCTCTTTTTCTCTTAAAGTTAGGCTTCTACCTTTACAGATGCAGGGTAAAGACTGGCTGGAGACAAGGGTGGGACTGCGCTGGTTCAGAGGGAGAATCTTCCTCTGTTTTTCCCAACATTCAAAACCCCTTGCCTGTCTGCTCCTCAAAATCCTCAGCATCTTTCCTTTCTCATGCATGCTACTCAATACACTTTACACCGTGTCTTAAAGCATGTGCTGATTTCAGTGGTGTTAGCAACAACTGAATTTTGTGGGCACAAATCGCTTGTGTCGTTGATTTTGGAAGCTCTTGCTTTGAGCTCATCTAAAGCTTCTGCTGTTTGGTGCTTGGGCACAGAAGAGCTGTTGCCTGGGGTACGTAAGCAGTCGGGCGAGTTCTGGTCACACCACCAATCTGTCCATCCTGTGTAAAGCACCAGGAACAGGGCAGTAAACCTTTTAATTCGTGTCCAGGTCAGGGGTTTTGTTGGTGGCAGTAACACAGAAGCAATTTGGACTAATGGGCTCGTGTGATCTAACGTGTACCATGGTGCTGTATGTGTTTGCACAGTATCACTTCTATTCCCTCAGAGTGAGGTGTCTGGCCAAAATGCAGAACTTCACGCCCTCTGAGTGGGGAGATTGAGTGCTTCCAGCAGTGTTTGTGACGCCGTGCTTTGTGGCCAGCAGCCTGGTGCTGGTTGCTCTTTCAGGAAACACTTTATCTCATCTTAGAATGAAATAGTGTCAGGGGTCAGCCTTTAGGGAGGTTAGAAGCTTAATCTTCTGAGAATAACAATTGCTGAGAATAAATGAATCTCTTCAAAAACATCCAGAAGGATCTAAAGCAAAGTGTTGTGGTGGTGCTGCAAAACACCACAGACCCTTGGTAGTAAACTGCTGGTAACAAAAGCATGAGAATAGGGCTTTATAGTCTCATGAAAACTTTGTAATGGAAACTAACATGAGAAAGGGATTCATTTGCTACTGGCAAAGCTGTAAAATTGAATATTGTGGACTTGAAGCATTGAGAAGGCAGCGGTGCTCCCCTGTGTGGTAATGGTGATAAGCTGGGATAAAAGTTGTGTGTGACTCTGTCTGCTGAACATGTCAGAGCGGAGGCCTCTGTGATCACCACAGCTAATTTAGGCCTGGGAAGGTTTGCTCCAAAGCCTCGATCAGAGCTGGATGAGCCCCTGGAATCTAGAAGCAGTACTCCAGACCTGTGATATGATTCAGTCACAGTCCTCCCCTCAAACCAGTCTTCCAGTGCTGGTACCATAGTGCTGTACACCCCTCATTCCTGGAAACTGGAATCCCCACCATGCTGGTTCTGTGCTGCTGGAACATCCTTGTCCCTGGGTCAAGTGCAAACAGTGGAACTGCCATTCACCTCCTGCTTTCCCTCTGTCCCAGCAGCCCAAACCCCCAGGGCCAAGTACAGCTTTGCTGGCACCTCAGTGACTTGTGGTCTGCAAAACCGACGTGGTCTGGCTGTCTGGGCAGCCTGGGCTGGCAGTCAGCCGTGCCTGGCCCGTGGGCATCCCAGGGGAGAGGGGTCATGGGACTGTCCTGCTGTCATAGGAAGAAGCTGTTTCCTGCAGACCTCTGTGCTGCATCCTGGTGCTGCCACTACTCAGCTCAGCGCCCTCCAGCCTTTTTCTCTTCCCTGACTCGCAGACTGCTAAAGCTTCCCCTGGAGGTGCATAACTTTATATAGCAAACTTAATCCTGCTGCCTTCAGGTAAGCCTTTTGGCACCTTTTCTGAATTTCTTATAGTCTGATCACATGCTGGCTGAAAACCATTGCCTTGATGTGATGCTTCAGGAGATCTTTTGAGGCAGTTCTCCCCTAGTTCCTAAAGAAAAACAGAGAACAGAGGCGGCAGCGAGTTGTAGGATCTGATTTTTCCTGAAGTTAAAGATGAAACCAAGATGTTGTAAGTGGGGACAATTCTGCCCTTTGGGCCTTGGCTGCTCATACCTGTGTTTAGTGATAGGCTGGTCGGTTCAGAGCTCAGAGCCTGCTGGAAAAGCAGTGTGCCACTAGCGTGAGGGAGACTGCACAGAGAGCAAGGTTGGGTGCAGAGCTCTTCGCTGTGAGCATCTTTTGGACTGGGGTACTATGTGGCTTGGTCACTCCAGCTGAGAGGCCAGGACAGAGTGCTTCACAGGCTAAAGTCTTTTCTGGTCATATATGGCAATTCAGGCTGGCCCTCTGCAAGTGTTTAGGGGTGGAATTCTTCTTTAAGCAGTGACTTATGATGATTCTTAGTGAATTCTGCACAGCTGACTCTAAGCTTGTTTGGGACCAGCAGTCGTAGGCTGTGCCAACTGGAAAAGGTCAGCTGAAGCTAGGAGCTGCCTGGGCACACAGCTAGGTGTCTGCTTTGGGGTGAGGAACAACCACCCTCGGTATCGGTAGAAGCAGATGGCTGGGCTCTGCAGCTTGAACTGCTCCAGGACCTTTCATTTCCTAGTGTGTCAGTGTCTGCTCTTACTCCAGGCAGACCCAGGCACCTACAGAAGCTTGTGAGCACACGGGTCTGCATCTCAAAAGGGTAGAAAAGCTGTCTGCTCCCCATGGGGAGGGGAGGAAGAGTCTGGGAGGGAAACTTGGTACATCTGCTCTAAGGAGATGGATCAGATGGAGTAACTGAAGTGGCCGGTGTCCTCTTGCTTGAGCTCTGTGGTAGCAACCAGCTGAGCTGATGTGCAAAGCCCTTTTAAAGGCAAAACAGTTGTCCTATTTACCTCACCTCTCCTCAACGGAGAGGAATTACCTGTGTCAGCAAAGCTGGGAAGTTATATTTGTTCTCTAGGCTTGGTTGAGGGAAGCACATATTTGAACTCTAGGTGTAACTAGTTAAAGATCCTTCTGGAGCAGAAACAGGCTGCAAAACATTGCAGCTCCCCATCTGCATGGTGATCCTGAACAGAAGCACAGCCCTTTGGGGAAGATCAGCAGTGGCTGGCGCTGCCAAGCAGACTGCATGCTGCTCCAGGTTTCATCTTAAGCTTGTCTCCTGGAGTCAAACAAGTTGATGAGGCAGAGGCTGTCCATGCAGGAAAGTGGTCTTGCAGCAGTGACTCGTTCCATTTGCTGTTGGCAGGCTTTAGAGCAGGCCCTTGCATAGGAAAGTCACATGAGAAAAGCATTTAATGTATTTTTAGATGTCTTTTAAAGTGGCTTAGTGGCTGAAAAGAAACCTGCGTCAGGTCACTCGCCTGCTTGCTGCAGTTTGCCCAGAAGTGCTCAAGTGGACTATTAATGTGGAACAGATCCAGTTGGAGTCTTCTGCTGTCAGGGAATTGCACTGCCTGCTATCAGGATGCAGCTGGCTGGGGGAGGTGGCCCTCACTATCAGCGTGTGCTGCTTAGGTGCTGGTTAGGACAATAGTGGGAAATGGATGGGAGATGTCCAGCTGAAACCAGCTTAATTTCTTCTTCCCTTTATCTTTTGGGATTGTTTGGGTTTTCCTTGATGACACTGTGCAGTGTCATCATGGCACAGTTTAATACGGGGTCCAAACTTGGGTGTTTTGAGCTGGTGCTGCTGGCAGAAGAGAGCTCCTCTGAAAAGAGGAGTGGTCTTGCATCCAGCCAAGAAGCCGAGCCAGATGGAAACAAGCCTCTTGTTTGCCTCTTGCTGGGTTTCTTTAACTTGAGTCGTTTCCCCCATCCACTTCTCTGTGAGGCTGCATCACTCGTACCAGCACAAAGAGGAGAGAGGAGTAGGGTGGGAGAGGTGGAACTGCTTCCTTTGGAAGTAACACCAGCTTCACGTGACTGTGGAACTGTGCTGGGATGCTGCTGTGTGTTTCCAAGCAGGCCAGGGCACATCTGCCCTGGTAGGAAGAGTCAGAGAAAAGGTTCAGCCATTCCTTTCCCTACAAAACGCTGAGTTCCCAAGCCTTTGCCACCGCGTGAGGGTGCGTGCTGCCTGTGGGCCCTGTGTTGTGTGGTCTCTTGAGATCTTTGTGGACCACTGAATAGGAGGAAGAGTGCACTGGAGTAGGAAGGAAGCATGATGCACTGCGTTGCCTGGCGTCGGGGACGGGAGGATGGCTGTAACGTGTGCACCGTGGCGTGGAAGTACGAGGCAGAACCCCGGGTTGCACGTACAGGGTGAGATTATTGGCGTGTCACAGCTATGTGCTGTTTGTTTGCTGCCTGGGTTCTTATACCAGCACCTATCAGATGAGAAGAAAATTTATTTCCAGGAGCCTTGCCCTTTCAGAATAAGCTAAAGGAATGGAAAGCAATGGCAGGGGAGGAGAGCAGGGTGATTGAGAGGAGCCACCTTTGAGAGCAGCTGTATTTAACAGCTAACACAAGGCATTAATGTAAATAACAGAGGCTGTGATTTTTTTTTTGCCTTGAAGCATCTGGTGAGGTGACTCTTCAGTGATAGTGTGTAGGCAGGTGGGACAAAAGAGCTGGAAAGTTCCAGATGCCTCTCCTTGTTCTCTGAAATGGTTTTGATTATAAATGATGAAAGTCTGTGTGTAACAAGAGGAGGAGGAATCCAGACAAAACCTGCAAAAGGTGCACTTTTCCCCTCATTTATTTACTAGAGTGGTTAAAAATGGGAAGAAGTAGCTGAGGGGAGACCAGGGCTTTCCCATTTCTTCAAGCTTTTGACTGTAGATTGACTTTAATGGAGAGGTGGAAACTTGAGGGACTGTTGTAACAGATCTCATGAGATGCTGGCCTGCAGCATGATGTGGGCACGTTTAGGAACATAATCTAAACTACAAACATCGCGTGTTTCAATACAACCAGCTAAACAAAATGTGTATTTAGCAAGCAAATTTGTTTTTCATGTCCCTGTCACTTAAAATGAGTGTGGCTGTGCTAAGAGCTCTTCTGAGACGTTGCTGCATCTTACCCAAAGCCCCAAATTGCTGCTTAATTTATGCTGCCTCAATTTGAGGCCAGGTTTCTGGAGATGAATTTTAATGGCCAACACGGAGCCTGTGCCAGAGCAAGGTGTTTGTAGGTGTGTGTGCTGGGGAAGGTGGTGTCCGGGGGTGCCACAGACCGGTGCCTGCCATGTGCTGGGGTGGGTTAAAGCCCAGAGCGTGCTCTCAGGAGGCAGCAGATGGCTGGCAGTGTGTGCCTGTCTCAGGACTGCCTTGTACGGAGATGTGCTGCTGCCGCCCATTTCTGGGAAGGCTCCTGGGGCTGGTGGCTCCTGCGGGGCCGGGGACGTGTGCGCCTGCTGTTTTCTCCTGGGTGCCTTTGAGTGTGTATATAAATACCAGCAGGTCTCAGATGCACTGCAGATTCTCCTCTGGTCCTTTTTAAAGTCCAAGTCATAAATGGGTTGGTGCTTGCTTGTGGTTCCGACTGATCTGTCATTAGCAATGATGCAATGATTAAACGTGGCTTCCTGACGGCTTTCCTGTGGTGCCGCACTCCCAGGTCTTACTGTGTTGTTCTGAGCATGGCAGGTGCCAGGTGAGATACATTTAGGCCCTGGAAAAGAGTTAATTTATCAGAAGTTGCTATGAAGTGATGGCTCTTAGGGTGAGCCAGCCCAGCCACGGTCTCTCTTCTCCCTTTGATGCAGAAGCTGACAGTTGCCGGCTGCAGCGCAGCTTTGCGCTGGATTTTAGAGTCATTTAAAAAGTATCCAGCCAAGAAGGAGCACAAGATGTAATTCCACTGAAGTTGGGTTTGGGAATTTTGTATTGGTTTTGATGTATTTTTCAGAAGGCTGGTAGTTTCCATTAAAGGGAGTTGTCAGCTGCTGGCCTTTAGCCTTGGGTGGGAGATAAGCTGTGAGGGTGAGTTCCTTGGCTGCAGGGCTGAGGTGGCTTTCTGAACTCCTCCAAGCACTGCTCAGCTCAAATCAAGGCAGTGCTTGCAAGTCTGGTATTTTTATAGTTAACCTGTGAAGCTTTTGTGTACGAAGCAGAGGTCCTGGGAAGAGATGAGAAACAAGCTATTTTTACCCCATCACAAATAGGGCTTGGCATGTTTATTTTAGACTCTGGAGCCACTCGGGCCGGTGTGGGGGGGTTTTTTTAGTCTTCTACTGTTACTATCAGATTAAAAAAGAAACTTGAATTCTAGAAGTTACAGGAAAATAGGGTGCCCCTGTGTACTTAGCTCTGGTGAGGCTCCAAGGAAGCTGCAGGGAAGAGTTGGTTGGTGTTGCCTGTGTCGTGCGGTGTGCTGCCCTCGGGTTCTCCTGTGTATCAGAGCCACCGGCTGGCAATGGACTATGTGCCCTTCTGTTGCATAAACTGTCCTGCAGAGACATGGTTCCCTTGCTGGCTGTCCTAACTGAATCTTTAAAAAGTCCTCAGCTGAATAACTTGAGGAGCTCTGGGGAGCAAGAACAGAGCTTGGCCATTAGGTGAGCGGTGCTGCAGCAGGTCGCTTGCTACCTCCTGCTCCAGAGAAGATTAGAGTTGCCAGGTCACCAGCATAGCTTTAAATCATTTTTTTTTTGCTGCAGAGAAGTTCACCAGGCAGCAGGAGGTGAAATTAATGAGACTGGCTCATTTTCCTCCTGCCACCACTGTCTGCAAGAGGGAGGATTTAGGTCAGTCCTGCTTGAAGAGCAAGAGGACCCGAAATGGGTGCCATCCCCAGCCCCGTGTGGGCAGATCTCTGGTCTGGCTGACGTCGTGTGCTTGAGTGTCCCTTTAATTACAGGTGTGATTTATGCAGGCACTTGGAACTTTTAAGCTCTTTATCCCTGTTTATTATTAGAAGCTATTAAAAGTGTAGCCAATGGTGCGTTTCACGCTGTGGTGGTGGCATGCACGATTTTCAGAGCCTCACCGTGTCAGGCATTGTACAAAGGTGTAACACAAGCAGCCCAGGTTTCAGCAGCCCACGCAGGCTTAACCAAGCTGCTTTGCTTAACCAGCATACCTAGAGCTAGCCTGGGGATCCCAGCTGAGCTCCAGCTCAGATCCAGCCCCTTTGGGTGCAGGTTGGAGATGTAGCTGGTCTGAGAGACACGGATGTTTATTATGAAGCAATACTCTACTGAGAAGCTCATCATCAACTATTTAATCGCTTCACTAATAAGCACCACTGGTACTTATTATTAATATTTAGAGCCTTTTGCACACTTATAAGTCTAAATTGAGTCATTATTACCGCAGATCTGTCACCCTTCCCTTCCGTGCCACTTGCCGTTAGGGTGCAAGTCCATCCTGGTTTGTCCTCCCATGGCAAGTATTTTGGACACAGATTGGGTGGGTAGCATTCCAGGGGGTTCAGTCTGCACAGCATGGTCACAGCTGTCCCTAGGTGCCCCTGCTCCTGCCATAGGAAGCCTGACACTCCTCTGTTCTTCATTTTGCATGTTACACCTTATTGTCCTTTTTTTTTTTTTTTGTCTTTATTTCAGGACTCATCTCTTCATTGCCCTTATCCCTCTTTCTCTGCCGGGACTCCCCAATAACAGCCCCTTAATTGCTTTTGTTCATCTGCTGCATCTGTGCCCAGCCCTGGTGTTCATGTTGCTTGGGCAGTCCCAGCCTTCCGTGGCTGTGTCACTGCTGTGGCATCTCACTGCAGGTGACCTTGAAACTCACACCCCAAAGCTCCCCTTCACTAACATGCCACATGTTGGGTACTTTACACCTTAGACAAATTTCCCTAAGCCAAATCACTCTATTTTAGCCTCTGTTGATTCCCCTGCCTCTGCCCAATGGAGCAGTTTAAGTACAGTCTTCATCTTTCAGATGTTTTAGGTTTACCCGGTGTCCTTACCCTGAAGCTGCTGGAACCGCTGCTGTAGCTGCCTGTGATGGTCCCGTCCAGCTGTGGCCAGCAGTGCTCTGCCTCTGAAGAATTTACAGCCTAAGCTGTAAGGATGGGAAAGGAGATAGAGGGGTCATCTAGTCCTGTTCCTGCTCAGCAGTCACGGAGCTCTTCTACTCTGATGTAGCTGATAACTCGTGAGGAACGCTGGCAGGCAGCTACCTGCCCTGAGTACCTGACCCAGCAGGCATGTCTTCTCCTCATCTCCCTGGCAGAGATGACTGCAGTACCTTGAGGGTGTTTTCCCCCTTTTGATAGCAACCCAGAGCTTAAAGAGGAGGAGGTTTTGTGGTGAAGGCTGGTGTCTCGGCTTGGTTGCTATATGTTCAGTTGACTTAAATCTGGCTTTCAAAAGTAGGTAAGGCAACCAGGCGTGGAGTGTCTGGTCTGTTCTCCAAAAAAAACACATGCTTGGCCACAGTTGTGTGAGGTTTGGATTAAGCAGGCCTGGATTTATGTGCAAATATTAATACTTGTGTACTGTAAAGTGCCAATGGAAATCTATACTCTGAAGGTTAAGCCATATTTTGTTCTTATCTCTGGTACACAGGAACCCGTATCCCTAATGACACGGGAGCTTGGAGTGGCAGAGCAACCAGTGGAGCTGAGATGCAGGATCTGCTCTTAGCCATACCCTGCACTTTGCTAGTGCTTTGGACCTTCCAAAACCACTGCTGTTGTCTGGTTCTCCCCTTCTGCCTGTGACGTGAAAGGATAAGCTATTGCTGGGAATGGTTGTGTTGAAGAGTGTGGGTCTAGACCTCTTTGCAGGCAGGGTGCCAAGGCTAGGACATGGGATGATCCGTTTTCCCTCATGCTTTGCTGAAGGAGGGCCTTTGGGGAGCTTTGGCATGTCTGTGCTGTAGTTGGCTTGTTACGTGCAGTACTCGTGTCCTGGCAGACACACACGCTGCTCAAACGGAGCTCCCGGGAATGGCTGCCAGTCCTACGTACTGTGGCTTTGTCAAGGACAAAAATACCTAGTTCAAGGGAGAGTTCCTTTGCATACAGAATTACTGGTGTGTTTTCTTTTGCTTTTTGGCTTGTAAAAAGGGGGGGAAAATGCAAATGTGAAACTAAACCCGCTGTTGTTAGTTTGCAAATAAAGATATGTTAATCCACAGGGCTCCATGTGTTGGAAGAGACTCAGAATAAATGTGTTTGTAGAAAAGCACTTGAAAGCCCCCTCCAAGGATGATGGCATGCTGTACCCCAGGTAACACAGCACAGCAAATCTGGCTGGCAGCACCTACCTGCGCTTGATTGATAGGAAGTTTTGAAATGGAGTGACTTAAAATATTTATAGAAGATGTACTCGGGGACTGGAATGCAACTATACTAATGCTCAAAATATCCCTGGTGCAGTTGTATGGCTGGGCAGTGTTTGTTTCCCAAACGATGGAAATGTTTGGAAGGGCTGATAATAGGTCTTTTGGACAGCTTTTCCCTGGAGTGCTTCGGCCCTGGGCTGCTGTGGGCAGGCTGGGAGAGCTGCTGTGCCAGGAGGGCTCGGTGCTGGGCCCCCCAACCTCGGGAAACCCGCTGCTCGTGCCTGGCAGTCCCACAGCAGGGTGCTGGGGGGACTGCCAGCCCCTTCCCCGGCTGCTGTGGGTCTGTCACCCTGGGACAGGTGCAGCTGGGAACTTACCCTTCACGCTGCCAGAGGAATTCAGCCTTTTGGCCAAGTGACTTGGCTCCTCCTCTTCCAGGGTGAGCCAGCCTGTGCCCTACTCGGGGTGCTGGCTGCCAGGGGCTCAGCGTGACTGTGAGGAATGAGCACCCCACTATGCACATCACTCCTCCTAATGCAGCTTAAGCAATTGGCTTTATTGCTTTTATTTCCCATGTTTACACTGGCTTCACTCTATTTTGTTCCATCCAAAATGGGGACTTGTCAAGTGTGTTTTTAGCAACAGAACATCTCTAAAGGGCAACTCTTAAATAATGCTGTCCAGGAAGAGGAAGCCAGAAGGGTTGGAGACAGTGTCTATAACCACCTTATCGCTTCCAGACCTGGACAGAGTTGGAATCAATGTGTTTGTCACTTCCACAGGATAAGCAGCCTTGCGAGGACTTTGGCAAGTGGAGCCGTGGCTGCCTTTCCGAGGCCGTTGTATAGTTTGCTTTCTGGGACAAAGGCTACTTAGACATCTGGATTGCGTTGGGGATTTCAGGAAAAACATAAATTATGAGTTTGCTGTGAATGGAGAATGACTTTGATTGCTTCGTGAGCGTGCTTTTACCAGCTTACCACCACCCAGGCTAAATCTGCATTCTCCTGCTTCGGAAGGCGAAGCTGCAACTGCAGAGGCCGTTTGCCTTTGTCCCGGCAATGGGGGGCTGAGCAGACCTTTCCCGACCTTCTGGTGTGTTAAGAAAACAAGCTCATTTTATGGACAGTTAATTTATAGAAAGTTCCTGTTTAAATTTCCTCCAAGAGCTGTAAAACAGGAGGACAGCTGCACCCATTAGCCAGCTGGTCAAATGCTGCTCACACCTGGCTTGCCCTCCTCTTCCCCTCTCTGCCCTCAACTTCTGTCTCCATCGCAAGAGCAAGCGTGGCAGCTTTGGGAAATAGCCTCAACAACCGGTGGGGAAGCTGCTGTGCAAAGGGGCTGGCTGGGTCTTACGGTGTTTGAGGCATCCCGCTTGCTGAGCCACAGCTCGCAGGGCTGGGCTCTTCCCCAGGAGCACCTGGGATAAGTCAGACCCTGGTTTATAAAGGCTGCCTGCCTTAAGGAGTGGAAATAACCACCCCGGGCTGAAATAAAAACCTGGATTGCATTTTGCTCCCCTTCCAGGCGTGGGGAAAGCTGCATTTATTTCCTGCTGCCTTCTCCCTCCTTCACCAAAGGCTGCAAAGAAGCAGAAACTTGTAAATGTGTTTACAGTTGTGTGGATGCATCTTTCAGTGAGAACACTTTCAGATGAGTGCTGGGGCACCCACACTCCAGAGACCGCTTTGCCTCGGCTCCCTGCGGCGACTAGGCTGACAGGGTTTGGGTATGGGTGTGTGCTCTGATAAACTTCATCCTAGTAGCTAATTTTGATATAATTTGACGTGGAAATTGGGATCTTAAAGGCACTGAGCTCCTCAGAGCTTTGTTTTTCCTCTTCCTACAACAAACAGGCTCACGTTGCACCCCTACGCTTCCAGGCTCTGCAATAATTGCACTGGTTTAACTTTCCTTCACCTTCTTGCAGTGTTACAGCTAACTTGAGGAAAAGGAGGAACTTCCAGCCCATGTCCAGGGTTGAAAAACGGAATTCAGCTCCGGGCGCTTCACTCCCAGAAATACCCGTTGTTGCTCAGAACAGCTGCCTGTGCCCATCAGCCCTCCGTGCTATGGCAGGCACCAAAGCCTCACCCCTCTCTCCCCTTTATTCTAGGGAATAGGTGACTGGTCCAAACACTGACTTTGGTGTGAGTGGCTGGAGGTACAGAGACTTTTCTGGAGCTCTCTCTGCCAGGAATTTAGGTAGAGATATGATGGCAGGAATGAGCAAAGGGGAGTTCTTAACACTCATCACAAGATTCTGAACCTGCAAAAGCTCCTGGAATAAACCCTTTAGCAGGTTTCCCAACCTGATGCAAGAAGTTTGATATTTGGTGTGCTCAGAGCCCTGAAATCTCAGACTTTTGTTTAAGCTGGGGCCTGTTTCCTTTCCTTTCAATCTCCTCTGCAGCAGTCGATGAGCAGTCAAGTCCCTTCTCGGCGAGAAAATGCTGCAGGAAGAAATGCCAGGAATGTGAACAGCAGGTGGGGACTGGCAGATGTACTGATCAATCACGACAGGCTGGGGAGTGGTTTGTTCCTCTAAAGAGCTACTGTTTGCCTCGGGCTGGGTTTGCACGGATCCTCTCCAACCCCCTCTAGCTTCTACACGGGTTCAAGATAAGAGCTGGGGTAGCTTTCCCATTTTTTTTTAGCCTGGGGCAGGGCATACTCTATGCAGGACTCCCTGCCCCAGGAGGCCAGAGGAGGGGGGGATGGAGCCAGACCCTCTAGATCACCCTGGAAGGGTTGCAGTAAATCATGCTGCGCCTTGGAGAGATGGGCTTTGGGAAATCTTGCTTCCACGTTGCCAAAGCAGAAGGCAGGCTCGATGAGTTAATTGAATTTGCTGCGTTGTTGCTGTACAAAACATGACCTCATATCTCAGAGCAGGCTGGAGTTATTTCTGTGGACGAGCTCCTGGTTTAAGGTGGTAGTGCTTTGGGGAGATCCCCTGCACTGACACGTGAGGAGACGGGGCAGAACTCCGTCTGAAGAGAAGGGAGCAGGACCCTGTCTGGTCACCGCAGGAGTGGGTGGTCTGAAGGGATTAGCCCAGGGTGTTGAGTACTTCTCCAACTTGTTTTCGGCTGTGGCTGCTCCTCTGGTTTTTTTTCCAAGCACCTTGCACTTCATATGGAGATGCCTTTTTGTAACAGGACAACCCGATTTACATGAAATAAGAGGCTGCATGGTGAAAGCCTTTATCTGTTGATCTCTAAGCAGCTTTCCTGGGTGTGTTGGCAGTGTATGTTACAAGCAGAGCAAACCTGCTGTCACAAGTGACATTGGGAATGTTTTTCCCAGCCTCTAAGCTTTCGCTCTGGCTGATGTGCTCGTGTGGGAATACCTGCTATCCCAGTGCTTTGGGTCTGTGTGCTGGTCCTTGCAAAACCCGGAATAAGCTATAGACTTGTAGGTAATGTGATTAGACCTCTCCTTCGATGACTGGAGGTGTTTTGCTAGGCTACTTCAAGCTGGTCTTGGGTGCTTCAGGGCACCCATCTCCCTCACAGGGCAGTGCTGATGCAGAGAGTTGATATCTTTAAAAACAATGAAGGCACATCTGCCTCAACTTCTCTTATCAGTTTTTCTTCAGGTTGTTTCTTTAGTTTTGGTGAAAGAAGTATAAGAAATAAATGCCTTTGCCAAGGAAGCCAGGCAGTAAGAAGGGAGCAGGCAGGGCTGTGGCACAGAATGAAGACCTCAGCAACATGACTGTTTGCAGCAGGGAAATGGTGCTTTCCAGCACCACCTTGCCTCAACAGAGCTTGGGTTTGGGAGGTGCTTCCTTCAGGTTTGCAATTAGTTTATATTCTGGAGCAAAGGCAGCAATTTAATCAGTAATCACGGTGTCATTTGCATTGCTGCCTAACTGCATTCAGCCTCCCGTTGGCTTGTGAAGCAGCACTGGGGCTCGGGATGGGCCCAGCCCCTGAGCAGTGCTCCCTTGGAGCTGCCTTCCAGGGGAATGATGGAGCGGGGTGTAGCAGCAGTAACCAGGGAGCACAACAGACACATCCAGCTGCTGGGAGCCCCTGAGCGCATTCCCCAGCAGTTGCCTCCCAGTTGCAGGGGTTTGGCTGAAGCTCCCTCTTGCAGGACTTTTCCGAATTAATTCTCATTTGGAGTGGATTAATTCTCAAACTCAGGGTGTGGGGCAGCCTGCTTCAGCTGCTGTGTTTTTCCTCTGCAGGCCTGCGTGGAAGAGCTGTGTGTCATGGTGACACAGGTCCCACTGCCTGCTGCAGAGACTGACGATGGTCTTGAACTTAATTGCTGGCACTGGAGTTTCCCATGTTGTGTCCCTGCCTCAGGCTTTGTTTCAGCTTTTCAGCAACTGGAGTTCAGCCATTTCCAAGAGTCAAAAGAACTCAAAAAACCTTTAGTTGTCAGTATTTAAAAATCAAACAGAACCTAACTGCTTGTATTGAGATGTACTCGGTCTGGCACAATGGCTGGATTATTGGCAGCCCCTTGGTCTGATTGCAAAGGATGTGCCATCTCCTCTCCCAGCAAAAAATGCCCCGTATCTGATGTATCTTATCTGGTTACAGGCGTCTGAAAGGCTCACAGTTCACTTTGTAGACTTGATCTGCCAAGTTAAGGTTTTCAACGACCCTGTCCATTCAGGAGGGGCTGGGCTGGGAGGGAGGTGCTGGGAGCAGGATCCTGCCTCCTGGCTGCCTGCTGATGGTAAAGGGCTTGTCTTAAAAGGAGAGACAACAAAAAAACTGGAATTGAGGTGGAGGATAGGAGTGCTTGTGTTTGCTGTGGCCTGCTCAAGGACAGCCTTACTTCCCAGGTACTGTGACTTTTTTAACTCATTATTTGCAACTTTAAAGCTTTAAGTATTGTCTGTGTCACCTAGAGCAGCATCGTATTCTGTTGGGAGAGGGGGATTTAGGCTCAGCCTACAGCAGCAAGCAAAGCTCCTGGCTGGTATAAGGTCTTGAGGAATAAATGGCCGAGCTGGCTGCTGCTGCCCTGCACTGGGAGGCACTGCTGGTATCTTGGAAAGCTTTTTGCCCTGATTATTTTGTGTGTGTGTGTGGAAGGTGCTTCAGTTCTGTAATATGGTTTTGTTTGCTCTGGACTTCGCTGCAGTGGGATAACAGAGGCCTTTGGAGGACAGTGCTGAACTTAGGCTTGTACTTGAGAAGTCTCAAAAATGCATCATTCCTGATCGTTACAATGTGCTCCTCACTACAGCTGCTGTAAGTGCCAGGTACAAAACTGCCCGAGGAGTCCAGCCTCTCCAGTAGAAAGGCTAAAGATGCAGCAGAGCTGCACTGGAGACCTTGTCTGATCTGGAAGAAAGTGCTTCCTTTTGGGGAGGCTGGTGAGTGAGTCCTGGCTGGCTGCTGCTTTAAAAACTGCAAACTGCTTCATGTGAAAGGCCTTGGTGGTGGTGAGGAGAGGGAGGGCACAGCTTCTGTGGGTGACTGTGATGCTGTGGTGCACACAGAGCATTGTGGCCCCTGCTCAGAGACCTGCTGAGTGCCTGGTGACTGTAACTAGTCAGCCAGGTTATTTTTGGCATAGTGTTTCTGCTTTAGAACGGATGGACCGAGCTGCTAAAACCACAACTTTTCCCCTGCAACCTATTATCAAGCCCAGAAGAGGGGTTTTTTTTTATTATTCTTAAACTTTAAGCCTAGCCCTTACAGGAAACAGTGGCTGAGGCCAGGCTGTCGCTGGCTCTGCTGAATGGCCTCTAAGCCACAACTGCACCGTTCTGCATCCTCCAAATGCAGTATGGTGCACAAGTAGGTGTGCAGCTCCCACCTGATCTCAGCTGAGAACTTACAATCTTTTAATGACAGTAAGCCAAGGAAATACTACATAACCGTGGAGATAAAACAACATAAGCAAAGCAAAGCTTTGGTGCATGTAATTGGGTACCTAATTGCTGTGCTTGCCACCTGGGGATTGGAATTGCTCTCCTGCTCTGGAGGCTGAATGGGACATACTGTGATAAGCAGTTTAATTGTTTCCCTGCATCTGCAGCAGCACTGTAAAGCAAAGGCAAGCTGAACACACCTTCGGAGCTTAACGGCCCCTCTGCAACTCCAAGGCTGCATTTCTCCTGTGGCACTTGAGCATCTCCCTTCATACAGCCTTTACCCTCTCACTAAACTGTTTATGTTCTCCTGGGCCATCTGATAGCAATGAGGTTTTTTCTGGGAAGTGTTTCAGATTTAGTTAGAAACAAGAGGAGCCATAGGAATGTGACTGTGGGAGCAGTGAGGACAGAGTCCAGTGGATGCTAATAATGGGATGCCCTTTTAAACCAGTTAATGGGATTTGGGCGTCCTATTAGTAATGAAGATCAGGAAAGTGCTGAGCAGAAATCAAAGCAAGAGTGACTTGGAGGAGAATGGATTCAAAAGAAAGGGCTTGGAGTGATTAAGGGCAAACTTGTGTGCTGTGACATGCTCTTGGGAACGCTCAGGACTGTTGTGGATGGTGACTGTGCTGGGAAGTGGGGTTGTCCTCATTTCTCTCCCGGGGCTAGCACAGACTGTGCCTAGGGCTGGGCTCTGCTCTCTCCTGGGTGCCTGAGGGCAGAGAAGCCTCCCTCCTCTGTGGGAGAAGAGCTTGAAATAGTGAAAATAGGGACATAAAGGCACTGCTGTTGCAAAGGATTACAAAGTCTGGGTACACCTAACTTGGGTAAGAAACGCCGGTGTGAAGGGGAGAGTGGTTTTAGGGTGTTCAAAGCACACATGGTGAGCAAGAAGAGGTATGATGCTTGGCTCTAAGAGCCTAAAATTGTTACAATACCTTAGCTGAGTGCTGGTTCAGTTTTCCTTGTCACCTGGCTGTTTTCCTGAGGCATACACTGGAGCTGTGACGACTTTGCCCCCATTCCTGGGATTATTGCAGAGGGAGTAGGTAATCATTACAGACTGTGCTGTGCTGCTTTGCACTGGGAAGGAAGTTAGTGCAGGATCTCTCCCATCTTCTCATTCCAGTAGGTTTTTTTTCTTTACAACCCAAATTCCTGTTTTAATCTGCCCACTGGAGTGGGGGAGGAGGACATGGCCGTGTCCATCTGCCCTGCCTGCGCAGCCGAGAGCCACGCTGTGGGCCATGGGGAAGGCAGAGCACAGCCTCTGGGTAAAAACTGGGTAAAAGTGGGTAAAAACTGTCTGAGTAAAACCTACTGTGGCATGGTAAAATAGAGAGAGGCAGCCTTGTGCTCACATGATTAGAAATACACTGGAATTTGGGCTTTTGTCCCTCGAAAACATGTAGGTCATGTTTCCAACCTCTGACCTGCAACAAATAGATTGCCTGTGACGAAGGGGAAAAGTACTGGATTTCTGTGCTATGGCAGAAGCCTGGGACCCGTTTTTGAGGACTGCTACCAGATGCCATGCCAGCTAGTTAACCATTGCAGATGTTACTGTGTGGGTCTTGTCCTCTCTGCCTTCCCTTTGTCCTGTGACAGTCTGCCTTCACCCACTTTGTCCTTGGGTCGAGTTTTAAATGGCTTATCTGATGGCTGAGCAGGACAATTGATCCTGTCTTTAAGTCCTTTGGACTTGTTTGTGGAATTTGTGTGCCAGCAGGCAATGGCAGGACTTTTAGGTTGGAATTTCAGCAGGAGGATTGCTTAGAGCAACCCTTGAAACTTTGACGTGTCAGGTGCCTCTTGCAGAGAGAGACATGACACCCTGCTATGCATTTAGTCAACTGTTGCAGCTTTGTGTGTGTCAGGGTTGTTTTTCTGGCCCTTTTTTGGCCAGACTCTGAATACATGGTTCCTGGTGTAAGGAATGAGCTTCAGCACTGTGCAGTATCCATACGGATGGGGCTGAATATTAGTGTTTAGAAAAAGCCTAAATCCACTGATACTCCTTACAGTGGTCTGGACTCACCTTGAAATTGTTCAGCTTGTCTCTTGATTTCTCAATACTAGAGCAGGGTGGAGAGAAAAGCTGGAGCTGTCTGCGCATTGGTGGACCTGTGATGAGCATTCTCTGTTCCTGGCTGAAACACTTAAGGTCAAAACCAGATGAGGATTGGATTTAATTATGTAGCGCAGGTAAACAACATAATTTAGCTGAAAGAGAATACAGTGACATTAATGCTGCAGGAATGCAACGGAGACTCTGTTGTGTCTTGTTTTCTGAGGTACTCATCTTTGCTTTTTCACTTAAATCAATCTTCTTGCACCGGAGCAGTTGAGAAGCAGATGGACCTGTGAAGCCATTCTCTGTCCTTCTGCCTGGGTGAGCTTGTGCCATCAGTGATCCTTTGCTTTTAGACTTAGTATGTGAACAAAAGGTTCACTGTCTCGGGCCAGAGGTCCTTGTGAAGAGCACGCAGTTTGACTGAAGCAGCCCAGCCATTTGTATCCTGGTCTCTAGCAGGAGAAGAAGGCCACCTATAAAAATGTGCACCTGCAAGAAGAGGTTGTCAGCTTGATGGGTTTTGGTGACTCCTGGCTTTCTGTGGGTTTAAGGGAATGTGCCCAGCTGGAAGCAGCTGATCTTCAGGAATTTAATCCCTTCTCGGGAAGTTTTCTCTGCCTCTGCCATGGGAGCAATGCTGCTTCATTTTGCAGCTTTCCCATTTTATGCTTGGTGATTAAAATTGGAACACTTAAATCTCATTCTGCCAAGAAGTGTTTAGAATAGTTTTCATGAGAAATGTCAAAAGTTGCAGGTCTGCAGCTGATGCCCTGGCTGCTCTGCATAAATCACTGGCTGGTAAATATATTTAACTGAAGAGCTACAGCAGTCTTGCTAGCTGAGTAGTAAATTAGGGCTAAGCAACTCCATAAAGTTGAGTCTTAATGCCTTGGCTTTGGAGTTGCTGGGTGGGGTGGTAAAGCTGATGGAACACTGGGATGTTTCTAAACAGAATGTGCCTGCCCTTAGTTACGCTGCCACAAGGAATATAAATGATGCTGCCTATGTAACTGAAGCACTGAAAGTGACTTTTTTGTTGGTGTTGCCTGACTTTTGTGCGTCTGCTTAACATCAGCAGTTTGTGCTTTACTTCCCTTGGGTAGCAGCAGACCTTGTGCCCAGCAGCCAGGGCACTGGCTGGTCGGGGAGGGATTCAAAGCCTTTCCTTCCAGTCCTGCGCTTAGCGTGAAGCCTTGGTGCTGTGACATCAACTTACAGGGAATTACAGTGCTTAAACACTTTGAAGGACCTGCTCAAAATACTTCATTATCTGAGGAATTTTGTGGGATACCCAGAAGGTGATTATAAACCCCTGGAATGTGGCTGCCTCTCCATGAAGCTGTCCAGCCAAACAGCGTTTTCAGACAACTCTTGAGTATGAAACCTCCATCAAGATTTCCTTACTTTCACATTTGGGTTTGGTGCCTGCAGCCCTTGGACTGTTTATTCCTCACACCTGCCCAGGCTGCCTGCTGCAGTACCATTGCCAAAGCCAGTGCTTGCCTGGCAGCCATGGTGCCAGCATGTCCTAAGGACTCCCAAATGCTGTTCTTGGTGCACTCCTACCGGTCTACTGCCTTGTGTATGCCAACCACTGAGAACTCTTTTGTGGTGCAAATTAAAGTTGCTTTCATTTATCAGAGTGGTGCTTTGGTCTCACCTCTGTCAGCTGCCTCTCTCCTGTACTGGCCCAGGCACTCCTGCCAGCCTGAGTGTTGTCTGTCCTGGGCTCTTCCACAGGATTGCTGCCGCTAAAATGCTTTTCTGTAATGCCATAATCTTCATTTTAGGTTTAACATCAAATAAATTCATGAAGATACAAAGCTTTCCATACAAAAGAGACATTTAGTTAAAAAATACCTGTTTTATCTTGGTGCCTGGAGTTCTGATTTTTCCCGACTCTTGGAAGCATGTGTGTGTGTGTATTTGTGTACATGCTTGTGGTGTTTACTGCCAAAAGACACATTTTTATGGCATTTGTGTGGAAAGAGCTCTTAGTCCTGTATTTTGTTTGTTTGTTTTAACGTTTTGTAGATTAATTTCCCATAGATTTGAGCACTAGCTTTAACTTGCATTCTCTTAAACACAGAATTATCTGTTATTCTTACATTCTGATTCAAAATGAAACCAGGAATCACAAGTAGTTTTGAGGGGAGTGCTCTAGCTGGCTGTGCACTGGAAACCCAAGTGAAGCCACGTGCCCTTCGGCACAGCTCCTCACTCAGCCCTACTGCAGCTGGATATTTAGCTTGAATGCCCTTTGCAAGAACAGCCCTGGGAGAAGGTGCTGGGAGAGGAAGGCGAGTCAGTGTTTGACTGAGTGCTGTCCCAGGATCCTGCTGTCTGTCACGGAGTGCTGCTGGAGCCAGGGCTGCTGCCGTGCTAACTCTGCCTTTGAGAAAATGGTCCTGATCCCACTCTGCTCTCTTTTTTTTTAACCCACACAGACTTTTAATGTTCATGTTCCCAACCCCACTGGGTCCTTGGGAAAACTCTCATTTTCTTTGGGTTTGAGCCTGATTTGGGTTAGTTTGTGTTGTGGTCCTGTGAGAGGAGTGCGTGGGCTCTCGTTTCCCATCACCCTCATGCCCCAGTGCTTCCCACTTTGCTCCTCCAGGAAAGATTAATTGTGTGGCTTTGATCCCCATTGCCTTTCCCCAGCAGCCCTCCCTCAAGATAGGGCTTGCTTGCAGCTTCACCATCTGGTGAAGCTATTCCCCTCTTTCAGCTTGCTGGTGGGTGTTTCTATCCCGATTTACTTGCTGCCAGCAGCCAGGAAAATGGCAGCTCTACCTGGCTGTGATGTTCGTAATTATAGGGGGGAAAAAATGATCTCCAAGTCCTTCTAAATACTTGGGAAGATAATATCTGAGTTTCCTTTCAACTGAATGCACTTGAAGATACGATCTGAGTTGGCTGTCTGGGAATAACAAAGTGGGAGGAAGAGATTGATTGTGGTTGCTGAAATTTCCATCAAAGAGTCAGGAGTCTCGCCCCAAGATCTGCAGCTGCTGGTCACTGCCACGGGTCAGGCACAGCAGCTGCTCCAAGCACAGCTCAGACACGGGACAAGCAGCACACACAGGCTGCGAGGGGCCACTGCAGCAGGACTGACAAGCAGTGGGACATCCATATGGTCTTCCAGCATATATCAGGTCAGTGTGCAAGTGCATAGCTGAGAGGTGCTTGTGGGCAGCATCCTCATCCTCTCCTGCTTCCCTGGGGCTGCAGGAGCCTGGAGAAGATGCTTTCCTCCAGAAGGAATCTTATTGCCCTGCCTTGCAGGGGAAATGTGCTCTGCAGAGGAATTAAAATGCCCTCTGTGTCCAGCTGACAGAAGGGCTCTGGTGTTCTCTGTGGTTTTGTGCTGCGCTGTGCACGTGCCTCTGCAGAATTGTCCCTGGCAGGGGCTGCCAGAGCTGTGTCTCCCCTGCACAGCCCTTGCTGGAGGGACGGCTCCAGCGAGCATAGTCTTGGTACTTACCTCTCCTAGGGAAAGAAGCCTTCCTGGGATCAGAGTTCCCAGTTGGGAAGGGCAGTGTAATGGCCCAGCTTTCAGCCAGGCAGATGCAGCCTAAGGGCAAAAAGGGAAACGTTGCATCTTTTCTGTCTGTGTGGGAGCTGCCTCCCCAGGAAGCCCCACAGGTCACACATCCGAGGAACACAAACCCCGTGTGGTGTCTGAAGGAGTCCAGCTTCCCCTGGCTGCTGGCTCAGCGCTCTGCTGGCTGGCAGTCAGTCAAAGTAGAGGCATCAGTATCTCTGGTCCCAGGCTGGGGGTTTGTTGGCCAAGGAGAGACATGAGATGCAAAGGAGAGGGCTGTGGGAAGGCTGCGGGAAGGCTGCATCTCTTCTTGGTGGCACAGAAGTTGTAGTTTTCAAAGAAAAGGTAATTAAGGGTGGTAGAAAGCTTCCTCTTAGCAACGAGAGAGTGAACCGTTTTGGTGCTTACTCCAGCAGAATCAAAACCACTGCGTGGTGTCTCTTGCTGTGACCACTTCCCTTGCGAGCTTCACCAAGCTGCCTGTGGCATGTGTGACTCGAAACAAGTCAGTGACAGTTCACAGCTGCGTTCCCTGCCAGCAGGAGGGTGCTGCTTGTTTCCCTGTCCAACAAGCACTTCTAGCATGTCTGTTTTGGGTTTGTTTGGGCTGGGTTTTTTGTTTCCCCTGGTCTGTTTCTCAGTGTCAGGGTTTCCTGTTGCTGACATCAGAGGTGCTGGAGATGAGCAATGCACAAATACAAGATGGGGTGAGACTGGAAGAAGCATTTTTTTGTGCATATGTCCTTTGAGCTGGGTGTCAGTTGTATTAGGCACTTAACTTGGTGACAATACAGGGTGGGTATAGCTGTAGAAGAGTGTTGAAACTGAACTTTAGGGTGAACAAGTACAGCTTGATTTGTACCTCCTGGGTTGACAGTCTCTGGAGTGACCAGCTAATGATGACAAGCTTGTTGACTGGCTGTGGGGGCAGAGGGTGGAAGGGGCTTCTGGTGCTTCAGGAACATGGATCTGGGGCTCTCCACTGAGGCAGCTTTCTCTTGCAGTCTGATCTCTGATGGCAAGCTGCCTAGTCCTCTGGTTTTGATGCATACATGACTCTTCCAGCAGCTGTGTCTGAAGTATTAAGCTAAAAACTTGTGAGTGAACTTGTCTTTTACAGAGACGACCAGTCCTGCTGTAAAGCCCCATCCCTGTGGCTGCCTGGTTAGTGCAGGTGCCCTGAGCTCAGCAGAGCAGGGTGCTGTGGCTGGCAGGGAGCCTTCCAGCCTCTGCTTGCCTGTTCCCTCCAGCAGCTGCTTAGTCTGTGTGTGAGGAATGCATCTCTGTGCAGTTGTCCTCCTGCACGTCCCTTTCCATAACGCATCCTGGGCACAGCAGTGTCATCTTCTGCCAACGTACATGGCTGAAGCCTTTGAAGCTGGGAATAATCCCGGTGTCACGTGCAGCCCATCCCTGTAGCTCATAAAGCAGGCTGTTGAGGGGGCTGCTGCCTTTGTTTCGGGGTACATCCGGAGCCAGGCCAGTGCAGAAACTCTCACTGTTTCCTAAATTTCACGCTCCAGAGTGGTTTTTGGCACACAGTGGGTCAGGCTCGCAGACTTGACACGTTCTTAGTCTTGAGTGGACCGTGCCTGTTAGTTTATAAACTTGGTTGATGGGCAGAGCAGCCCAGACATGCTGCCTCCGAGCTGCTTCTCCCTCCCCGGGCTGCTTGGGCACAGCACAGCCGTGTCACACGGCACCGTGCCGCCGGGCTGGCACCCTGGGTGCCGGCTGTCATGGTTTGGAGCAGGCAGCGTGTCCAGCAAAGTGCCGTCTTTGTGCGCCTGGCCGGTGACGCCACGTTGCGTCGTTCCTCCCGCTTGCTGCCTTGACACGCAGACACGCAGGAGCTGACGGGACTTGCCCAGAGAGCCTCCTGTGGGAACACGCACGGCAGAGCTTTGCACAGACAATAGCTTTGTTCTGGAAAGTTGCACTGGCCCTCTTTAGCCGAGTCTCAGCTTGCTTCCTTACAGAAAAGGCCACTCATGTAACGCTTTCTTTAATGAGGAGATGGTAAATAAGCAATCAGGTAAGTGGGATTTCTCCTAAATACCTTCTGCTCTGGAGTAGAGAAGTGCATGGCAGTTACCTGAGCTTTCTGTGTGCTAGGCTCAGTGGCATTCCTGTGCTGACAGTGACTAATTATCGCAGCCCAGTGATGTGATTGTGTGCTTGAGCAATTGGATTAGGCACAGCTGGATGGAGACTTCACTTTCACTGGTTCTTGCTGAAGTGGTGGTGTAATCAGCCACAGAAGAAGAGAGGTTTTTAGGGCAGCCACATTGCTGCTGCTGGGACGCTTCCCCTGGCCTGATTCTGCAGCGTGGAGGAGGAAAGGTCTGTGGGAAGATGCGTGGCTGGGAGTAGCTATTCTGTCCTTCTCTCGGTCCTTCTTTTCAGCCCCATCTTCTGTCTGCACTGTTCTGCAGTTCTGAACAATGAAAGCAGAGCGTGTCCTTAACTTGCTAGTGGGCCTTGTAGCTGCACGGAGAAGGTGCAAGCTCCAGCATTGTCTTGACAAGTCGGCATCATATCAGGTGCAGCATCACTATCAACATGACTTCAGCAAGCAGGCCCAGTTCCGTGTCTGTGAGATGGAGGGCTTGGCACTGGAGATCAGGCACCGGCATTGGCACGTGCAACGAGCCATAGGACTGAAAGCAGGTGTTGATGCTCACTTTGATGTTTCATCCAATGCTCTGGAGGCTCAAAGTTGAGACCAAAGGAGCTCTCACAGAAGCATGAGGATAAAGAGAAAGTCGATTCTTTCAGAAGATCAGACAGGGTGAAACATCCTGAAATTCAGGACTAACCTGAACCTCTGTGTTTGTTCTGCAAACCTGGGCAGTACAGATCCTGCTGGAACAAGGAGCACTGTGCCATGTGGAGAAGCTGGGGTGGTCCAGCCTTCCCTCCTAACTTGAAAGCCTGAGTCAGTCGGCCCTACAGCCTGATGCTTCTCAGAGATCAGCAGAAGACCACCTACAGAACACCATCTGTGTTTGGGTTTTGGCCCTGTTTTGAGCCTGTGGGAAACTCTGATGTGTTGAGACTTTTGGTCCTGGAGAGCTGCAGCTCTGTGCCACTCGCTGGTCATGGGCAATGATCCCGAAAACTGACTTTTCCTGCATACAGCTGGGGTGATGTCTCAAACAAAGCAGGTCTGGGATCCTGACCTTAACAGAGGCACCACCCGGGTCCCCAGTGCTAGTTCCAGCCTGGCTCTTAGGCAGGGGATTTCCTGTGCCAAAGAGCGTTCTGCCTTGAGGTGATAGCCCACATGAGCCCTGCAGTGCAGAGCAACGCTGTGTTCCAGCTTTCTGTGGAACTGAACCACCCTGCTTTTCCTCCTTAGCACACAGGGCGAGGGGCTGGCACTGCTTCAGCTTCTGTCGATTGTTTGGTGAGGTGGAGCTGTGTTCAGAGGTTTTTTTTCAATGCTGCAAGTTTATTCTCAGCTCTTCTGGATTTTTTGTTCTCAGCTGCCCAAGTCCTCCTGTCCCTCCTGTGTGCTCTGCTTCCCTGTGCTGAGGCTGTTCTTCTGTAGTTCCCCTACAATGGAATTCTGAGCTCTTGCGACGTGCGAGTGTCACGCGAGAGCATGATGACCGGTGTGTGAGTGGCTTGGCTGAGTGAGGGGCACGTACGTATCAGACGGGCAGCGTTTGTTGCCTGCTCCAGTAATTGTTTCTGAAAGGGGTGATGACTTCATCTTCCTCTCCTGCTTGCCACAGATATCAAGAACCAGCTCCCTTCTGCCCACGTACTCCTCTTTGTCCAACAAAACCGCCCCAGGCCAGGTCACGTCATTTGGCTGAGCCCCACAGAGCTGTACCAGTACCAGGCTCACACACCAGCTCTGCTGCTGCCATGACACAGGCAGAGGGTGTCGAACCTCTCCAGGTGCCTTTGCAGCTCTGTGTGGTTGTATGCCAATGTCTGTCTGGTTGTGTGAGGTATTTGTCCTCTGCTCAGATGTGGAGGCTCAGTGCAGCCACGTTTTCATGCTGATAGCATCTCGGGCCTGTAGCAGCCACAGGGCTGCTGAATTCTGCTGCTGCCATATTCCTCCCCCTGGCTGCAAGGTCTCTGATCCTGCCTGTGCTGGCTGTGGGGTTGCTTCTGATCCCTCATGCAGCAGGGCTTTGCAATGAGCAGGCTTCAGGAGAGGCAGCTCACGGGACAAGGCATCGTCATTGCAGTGTCTGAACCCTGGGCTCCGCAGAGGCTGAAGGTGGTTCCTCTTTCTGCAGGGATGAGAGTCCCTCATTGTCCTGCTGTGATGACCAGTGACCTCCTCAGCCTCTCGCAGATGTCTCCTCTGTCAGTGCAGCTCATTCGCACAGCCTCTTGGATATCCCCCACCAGACATCCTGTGGTAGTCGTCGACTTTCTGAGGTGACTCTAGGTTCAACCACGATCAGTTGGACTGTGTTGGATCCTCCTCTGTCTGACTATGCAGGGAGCTGGCAGATGTGCTCTGTACAGAGTCTGACTTGTCCTTAGCTGTTCAGCCACTTCATCTTTCATGATGATAACCTCTGGGGAAGCAGCTCTCAGGCACTTCATCCCGGTGAAGCCCACTGCACGCTCACTTGCCTTGGGAAGAGCCTGGCCTTGGCTTCCCTGTTCTTTCATCTGCTGCATTCCTGTCCTGGTCCTGGTTCAGAGAACAAGAGCAGCAGGGGAAGGAGCTTTCTCCTGGTGCTGGAATCTCACACCAGCCATCCTCCCATCTGTGCTGTGATTTCCAGTGATGTTATTCTGCCTCTGCTGTCTCTCTTGCCTTTCACTTGAGGCTGATGTTCTGCAGCTGACAGTGGTCAGAGCGGGTATCTGCCTCACGGATGCTGCAGCCAGGGGTTACTGCATTCAGCCAGTAGCTTCTGCTACCCACAGCCCTCTTGGCCAGCAACAACTGTGCACACTGGGCCCATTACCTTGGGATAGGAGGTGTCAGCCCCCCTGCACGAGTGGTTTATTGTGAAAAGGCCCGTCAAGGGGTGAGGCTGTGCTAATCCTTGCACACTGCCTCTCAACTTCTCTAAAATAGAGGTTTTGGGATGAGCAACCAATTTTTCTCTCTCTTATTATCCCTAGAGCCTGCTGTGGTAACCTTGGGCTTAGTTGCCTGCGTGGGCAGGCCCTCTGCCTGCTTCTGCAAGCCCGTGGTGGGCAATATGCACTTGCCTGGCCACAGCACAGCAGGTCTTGCTGTCCTGCTGCCCTGGGAGCTCTGCAACAGCAAGAAGCGGTGGGATTTCCCTTCCCAGCCAGTCCAGCTCCAGGGTCTCTTGGGATGGCCTGACGTGCATCATACAACACAGCTGGAACAGGCTAAAATAAACCTGAGCTGTGTTCAGAGGACACACTGGCTGTGCTCAGTGTGCTGGATTTGCTTTGGGAATGCAGAGCCACTTCTCTCTCAGCCTGGAAGAAAGGGATTAGTTCAGGATGCAAGAGTGCCTGGCCCAAGGGAACCCAGTCCTCTGTGCTCCTGGGGGCTGAGCAACTCACATTTGGTCAATGTGTCTGTCCTCCGGTCCTGTTTATCCCACTGCCCTGCTCGGTACCACAGATGAGTTAGAGGGCTGTGCTATCTGCAAACTGAGATGCCAGAGTAGACCCTCCTCTGGGCTCCCAGAGGGCTCTGTCCTCTTTCATGAGCCCTCTTGCTCTCCAGCAAACAGGCTGTGAGGAGGAACATGAGGGTGTGTGCAGATCCACGACTCTTGTGTGCCGTGGCTGAACACACAAAGGAAAAGAGAAGAGAAAGGAGAGCTGTGACCCAGGGGATCAGAGAAAGGGTGGGGATGGATAGGAAGCAAGGGAAAGAAGAAAACACAGCGAGGAAGAGCTGGAGGTGGTTCTTGGCAGAGTATGTGGATGGGCAGGCTGTGCAAGCGGGAGGGACCAGGGCAGCAGGCAGCAGTGTGGGACACAGTGTGTACTTTTGGGGTGCATATTGCTGTCCCCCAAATCAAGTTTAAACACACTAATAGCCAAAGCTGGAACTGAGAGGAGAGCTGGCTTGAAAGAGTCAGAGGATCAGAAACATCTGTCGTGCTTCAAGCTGTTGAGGTGGCAACTTTGGAGTGCCGAAGGTCTCTGGAGACCTTCGTACCGACTGACTGGCATTTAAACTTCTGATGCCCCAGCCTGGCTTCAGCTTGCCTTGGAAGTCACCTATTACCTCTGTGCTCTTGTTTTGCTCATGCTTGTGACTATCTGTGGCTCCAGAGCAGCAGAAGGGTGGTTGTGTGCATGGAAAAGCAGGAGCATCTCGTTTTTCGAGAGATGCTGTATGTCAGAAGAGGAGCTGAGAAGCTCCTGCTCTCTTTCATGGTGCTGGTAACTCTTGGCAGTCAAATCAAAGCTGAAACAAAGAGGACAGTGTGGCAGGTAGCCCAGGTCTCTTGCAAGGAGGTCTGTGTGCTACCTGTCTGACTTGGCTATGGTAATTAACGTGCTGATTGGGTTTCCTCTGTTTACCCAGGTTCCCAGGACTCCTAGGATGAAGCTGCTGTGAAGGAGCAGTGGATCCCCTGCCGTGCCTGCAGATCCCTTGTGGTCCCCTTTCCGGCTGGAGCACCGTCACCAAGGCCGCCGGGAAGAATGACTGTTGGATGCGTGCTGCAGCCCCCTTTCCTGGGGAGGACTTGGCTCCCCGTGCTGCTGCTGGCAGCCTCTGCTCAGTGCCACTGGCCCAGCCAGCCGGCAGAAGTGGTTCGGGACTGGGAGAACCAGCTGGAGGCCTCCATGCACTCGGTGCTGTCGGAGCTGCGGGAGCCGGTGCCGGCCGTGGTGGGCATACCGGACAGCTCTGCCGTGGTGGGACGCTTCTTCAGAGTCTCCATCCCCACAGATTTAATTGCTTCCAATGGAGAAATCGTCCAGGTGAGAAATGGCGTTTCCTGAGGCTCGTTTACCGTTACGTTCTCGCAGGAGTCAGCGAGTCACCCCCCTAACAGGCTGGGTCACGGGGGTTGCTGTGAAGCAGCCTTCAGCTCTTGCACGACTGGGGGGGAAAAGGTGTGCTTAGAAAGGAACTGAAGTCCTCACCTCGTGGCACAGTTCCTTTCTGTAATGAAGAGAGGAGACTTATCCAAGATGACTGCTGGGGTTTGTTGGCTGTGTTTAAACGCTGAGATACTCTGTCCTGGAACGCTGGGCACATTGATAAGTTGCTGCCTCGGGATCTGGGGAGCCGTGGATTCCCTGAGGCAGCTGCTCTGCGGCTCAGGGAATTGGCTTCACTGTGGTAACAAAACATTGCTAGACAAATAGACCTTGTTCTGCCAGCGGGGCTCTGGGCTCGCCTTGTACACAGTCTCCCCTGACCTGGTCCCTAAGCCCTCTTGGGAAAGATGGGAGCCTTTGCCTTTGTCTGTCTCAGCCTCATGCCACTGGCCCTGTAAATGCTGGAAAACTGAGTTGGGGAATTTTATCTTGAGGGCAAGAAAGTGTCAAAATAGCCTAGGGGAGGGCAGGCATACCGAGAACACACACTTGCTCATCGGTACTCCTTCCTTGGGAAGGTGCTGAGAAGTTGTCAGCATCTGCTTGCTTGGATCACGGAGAGTTCAGAAAGTCTGGCTTCTACCTCAAAGCAGAGATACCTTGCTCATTGGGGTAGTAACTTGAAAAATAGTTTTTAGAAAACATGAAATATTCTGATGTGTCTCAGAAGATCAGAGGGAGGTGGAGAGCAAGTCGGGAGCAAGTCTGACATGTGAGCTCCTCCTTGAAGGAAGGTTTGGTTTAGCTCTGCATTCTGTCATGCAATTATCTCAGCCCAGGTACGTGATGTGGCTGGCTCCAGGGAGGGTGCCAGGACCACGACGTGCCAGTGGCAGGCAGAAAATCTGAAGAATGCATCTGTTCCTGGCAGACAGTCAGATGGGGAGGAGGAGGAAGGTGGTGGGTGAGCCCCTGGGTAGAGGAGTCAGAGAAGAGGACAGGCTGGTTTTGAAGCAAAGGCTGTGGCATCGAGTTGACTGTGGCCAAGGGGGCTGGCTGGGATGGGAGGCAGCAGTGCCTGCCCTGCTTTGGGCACAGCCTGGTTCTGAGTGCAGGGCACCTGCACAGCTCTGGGCTGCAAGAGGCCAGACGGGTGTGGTGAGCCCAAGATGTTGTGTTATGGAAATGATGACTGTGGTTTGGGACTCTGCATTGGAGCAGCTTGTTCCAGTGCCATCTGAGAGCTGCTGTGAGGACAACCATGACTTTCAGTGTTTGTCTAACAGCACACGTTCCACTGTCTCCTCTCCCTGGCACAAAAGTCATCAGTGATAGCTCCAGTAGCTGCAGGAAGACCCTGATAGGTTATTTCCCTGCCACCCGATTGCTTCAACCACCACCTCTGCCGCTTTGGTGTTGAGGCCTGTTTGCCAACACCAACAGATGCCTGAAAGCCTCAAATGGAAGGGGCTGGAGCAGGACCCAACAGCTGCTGGTTGTGTGGAGTTCAGCAAACGCTGGGAGCGATTTTCATGCCCATCTGTGGGCTTGTCCAAGTGCACGGTGCATCTGTTCACCTTGAAATTGATTGTAGCAGTGCAGCAGGCTCTAGGGCTCTGCTGGCAGCCTGGCTTAGCGGGTGTGTGTGGAAAGTCTCTCCTTGGCACAGGATGTGTGTTGGCTGCCCAGCACAACCAGCCTTTGCTATGGGGATTTCAGCCCTGGCTAGTGAGAACTGCGTGGGCAATTTTGGGTGCTGGAGTGCATTTCTGTTATACTGGCAAGTTTCAGGGCAAGGTGCTCTGGTCTTTTTCTCAGGCTGCCTTGCATTTCCCAGCCTGAGCAGTCAAGTGTGATACTTCTAGATCTTGCTATAACTGGTGGACTTAAACCCTAATAAGAAAGAATAAGGGCTGTGCCCTTTGAGATGAAGCAGTGGGCTAGAGTTTACAATCAGATGTGGCTGCCTACACTAAGTCCTCTTCAATTCTGAAGACATTTGCTGTAATTTCTTTAAAAGCACAAAAAGCTGACAGTTCGTGGCCCCAGACTCCCAGCAGCTTCCCATCTGGAGCTTGGAGAAGGTGTGATTGCTTCATTTCTAGATAATTCCTGCCGATGATTTCTAGGCTGGCTTCGGATGGTGGTGGGGGATAGCCTTGAAGCTGCGTCTCAGCTCCTCTCCCTGCTTGTTAGCAGATTCCTGATGGCTGTAGACAAAATACTTTTCTCTGCAAACTTGATTGTGGGATGGAAACAACGCCAGGCATCTGCAGCGTGGCGGAGGAGTGTCCCCAGGCACGCAGTCCTGACAGAAACGTGGGCTCTGCACACAATCAGGGATGTGCTCCTGGGAGCTGTCTCCAGTGTTTCCCTGCCACCCCCAAGCTGCTTAAGAACAGGTGAGGTTTTTATGGTGAAGTACAAGAGCGAGTTTATCTTCATGTGTTGAAGCTGAAAAGGTGAACAGACAGAAAAGAAGTGAAAAAAAGGTATCTGGTGACTTAATGTAGAGCTTTGTTTCCATGTTGGCCAAAGCCAGTTGCCAGCAAGGCCTTGTGGCTGCCACGTCACTGGCAATTAGAAACCCCCTTCCTCCTTTTCCCCTGTGATCCAGAGTGGGTGCCTGGGTCAGGCACTGAGGTGTCCTCAGAGGGTGGCTGCAGCTGGCAGCTGTTCCAGCTGTTGGATTTGGCATCCAGCCCATCCAGACGTCTCCTGGCAGACACTGGCTGGGAGCGGGATGGCCATGGGTTGGGTGTTGATGCTTGGTCCTCTCTCCATGATCAGTTGTCAGAAACACCAGGCCTTAGCATGACAGTTCCTCACGGAAGGCTGTGTGGACTCTGACCTGTTACTTCCCAGCTGTGTCCTGTTGTTTAAGGAGCCGATCGGCTCGGGCCAGAGACCAGGTGGATTTGCTGTTCCTGCCACTTCCATTTGAAGCTGCTCCAGAATCTGGCTGCTCTGATTTTAAAAATGCAGCTTCTAGCCTAAATTTAGGGATGGCTCAAAATATTTATATGTGCTGTCCCTTTAGCTTAAATCAATTTTACCTTCGTAATATTTATTTCCTTTATATATTTACAAGGGACGGGCATATTCCCCTGTTGTGATTTTATTAGGTTAAGCAAGCCAGCCTCTTCAGTCTTTTTCATAAAATAAGCTTTCCTTCCCTCTCCTCATCTTTGCAGCTGTCTCCTGTACCTCTTCCAGCTTCAGTTTATTTTTCTTACGTTTGCATGACCACAGCTATACAAAATACTCCAGATGAAATGTTACCAGAGCCTTGTATAAAGGCATCAAAACTTCCTTTTCTCTTCCATAAATAACCTTGTTTTGACATATCCTACAATTGTTTGCTTCTCCATATTTGCCTCACTTTGGCTCTGTTGTCTTGCCATCAGCTGAAATATCCAGGTCTGTAGACTGGTGCTTTGGTTGCAGTTGTTGAGGTGCCAGAAGAGGATATTGGGTGAGGTGTGTGATGGCTGATTTAGCAGTGCTGATCATGGTCTCCATGAGTTCTGCTAGTTCCGTCCCCTAAGGCTGTCCCAAGTGCAAGTGTGCTCAGAAGGTATTTGAGCCCTTGCACAGTCCAACACCCTAAATGCCCCCAGGCATGCAATTTAATGGCTTTGTTTTAGGTGGGTCTATATAGTATGCTGTAAGGAGAAAGGCTCCTGGTGTGCACTGCTTCCCAAGGCACATCCCTGCATGAGCAGCTGATCTGCTGTGTCTTCCCTGCACATACTAGATGCTGACCTGCCTTCACCTCAGTGGTATTAGTTATGGGATGGAGCCCTCGGAGCAGGTCTGCTGTAGATTTGTTAGCTGATGTAAGGGGAAGCTCTCATGTGAGCACAGATGAGTCTGACCCTTGTGGGCTGTCTCTTTGCTGCTGATTATTGTTGGGTTTGAAGTGCACTGGCTCACCGGGGCTTTGTTGGGAACACAGATAAAACACATGGCAGAGGCCCCAAGAAGCTGTTGCTGTGTGCAAACACAGCTGGGAGCAAAGTGATTAGAACCTACTGACTTAGCTGGCACAGCTGATGTATGCAGTGCAGCGGGTTTGGAGGCTTGCTGGAGCGTTGGATATTAACCTAGGCAAAAGGGAATCTTGCTTTCCAGTCAGGAGCCTGACTTTTCCAGTGGTTGTTCTATTTGCCGTCTGTTGAAGTGGCCTTTATTGAACAGCTTTGCTCTCATCAGCCTTCAGGGACCTCGTTCTATGAACAGGATCTGCAGAGCTGGGGTTGCAGGAGTCCTGCCATCCAGCACCTGCTGTCAGGGCTGTGCTGCACACCCCAGCCCTGCTCCGAGCCCATGGCAGAGGGCTGGCTGTCAGCCACCAGCCCCCGTCAGCGGGGCACACGCAGCTTCAGGGGAGAACAACACCAGGTACTCACCCTGTTGGTCTCTTTCACAGAGCTTTAGCTGAATATGAGTTTTATTAAAGCGGCGTTTCTCACAGGAGCAAGACAAGCTCCTGAGGAGCTGTGTCATCACATTGGGTACCTTAAAAGGTTCTCCGTGTCCAGAGCGTTTGAGCTTTGCCTTGTCCCGGGGGTCCCGGTTCTCTTGGGCTAACCGGCAAGCACAGCAGCAGCCGCTGTTCGGAGGGGAGTGTGCGGGAGAGCTGGCAGTGCCTGGAACAGGACCAGGCAAAGCACGGCGTGGGCAGGGCTTTGCTCAGCTGCCACGCTGCGATCGGAGCGATAAGATGAGCTGATAAGATTTCAGCTGGGGGGCCGAGGGGGCTGCTTATCTTTTTCCTGCAGTGAGACAGAGTCGGGCAATTTGGCATTTTCAGCGTGTGCTTAGTAACAAGCTCTGAATGTGGAGGGAGTGGAAAATGTGACTCAATCTAATTATAAACTAGCTTTTCAGCCGGGCTGGGGAGTTCCTTGTTTTGTCCTGCTCTTAGGGGCCGTTGCTCTGAGCATGGGGGGAGTCTGAGGAATACGATGGTAAGGAGAGTCCTGCAAAGCAGCTGGCCTGACTGAGGCTGTGGGATCCTGCTCTCCTGTCCTTGCCACAGCCTCAGACGCTGGCCTGCCAGCAATCTGCTGATGGCAGGAATAAATTGCGCGGCAGCAGTGCTAACCCCAGCGCTTGGCATCCCTGCCGGGTGGTATTTTTGCTTCCCTTTGGCCTTTCGCTTATAAAAAGTCCCACTGAAAGAAGAGCCCGACTGAACTTTGCGTTTCAAGCTGCTCGAGGCTTTTCCTGCCCAGCACTCGCCCCCCGAACAAGGGAGAACGCAGGGTGTGGGCAGCCCGTGCTGACCCCGGCCCCGGCGCGGGCGGCCTGCGCCTTCCCGCTCCAACAATACGGCTAAACAAATCCTTCCAAGCTGCTTGCACGGGCCATGAAAGGAGGATTTCTTGGGACACTCAATGTTTTGTAGTGACCTCCCAGTGAAACAGCTGTTGTGTTCCCTTGCCCGGGCAGAGTGGGACGCTGAATGGTGTCCTTATAGCGAATGCAGAGATGCATCTAGAAGGGGAGCCGTCACGGTGGGAGTGTGTGAGGGTGGTGTGAGCGGGGCATAGCCGGCCTGGCCTGCGCCCTGGGAAGCCATTTTCCTGGTGGTGAAGAAGTTGGGGAGAGCTAAGCCCGGTGCTGGGGCAGGCAGGCTGTGTGTGCAGGGCTCTGCGTGAGGCTGCGCTTGCCTCTCGCGGCGCTGGGAAATGCAGCTTAGCAGCAGACGTGTAAACTACTCGGTTGTAAAAGCAGTGCAGCTACTTCAAGTTATCTTTGCCACCTGGTCCTTCAGGGGCTGAAGTTTGAACCTGAAGTTTAGGGCCAGGATCTGTGATACAGCCTCCACAGCCTTGTCCCTCAGCTCAGCTTTCCAAGCTGAAAGGTTCCGTTTTCTTTAGGTTTCTTTTTTAAGGCCGCAGCTTCAGTGCACAGACACACGCAGAAAGAGCTTTGCAGCGCTTTTGCTGGGACCAGACGAATGAGGGTCTAGTTTAACCATCCTGACCTACCCTGTGCACAAAGGAAGCACCAATTACCAGCTGTTCCCACACAGCTTTCAGTCTCTGAGCAGAGATGGTGAGCTCCTGCTGGTCATGAAGACTCGGGTCGCTGAGGCTGATGTACTTCTGAGAGCCAGTGAAGTCTCTGGGCTGTTTTTAGACTCAGGGCAGATGCGTCTACATGAAATGTCCTGGAGCAGCTTGTTTTTGTCTGTGAGTTCCTGCAGCTTTCGTCTAAGGCATGCAGCAGCTCAGAAGAGCGCTGTCTGCTGAGGATAGCCAGAAGCCCTGACAGGTATTGCAGTCCCCTCTGTGGGGACAGCATGTGCTGTGATTCCTCCCTGCTCACTGTGCCAAGCCAGACGCAACTTCCCTTTCTTCAGACTGAGCTTTCCCCTAGCACAGCACTGTGTGCGGCTCCGTAGCTGTGCCCAGTGAGCAGAAGGCTCTGAGAGCTGCCCATCCTCCTTTCACCACTGTTTTCTGGGCCTTGTGTTTGCAGGCAAGGCCTGTCTGATGTCCTAGTTTGCAGTTTTTGCAGTTTGGGGAAAGGAAGGAGGAGGGATGTGAGATTGGAGGCTCCTCCTCGCATCATCTCCAGGCTGCATACAGGCAAGCTTCGCTGTCAGGGCTCTCTTTTGGGGCCAAAGACTCTTGTCTCTTGATCTTTGTGATCTGAGGTTGTCCAGCTCTTGCCTCAAGTCGTCATGTTCCCCGACCCAATGCAGCAGCCTCTGGACCTGCCTGGGGCAGAGGTGCCTGCACAGCTTGGCTGTCAACACACCCCAGGCCTGCAGTCACTAACTCTGCTTCTGGAGAGGTGGAACACAGCCAAGGGACCCAGGGGCAGAGCCTGCCTCCCAGGAGGAGGATTCCATCCTCTGACTCGGAGCCTGCAGGCTCCATGTTCTCATCTCTTCTCTGGGCTATGGGTCAGCAGCACCAGCACCATAAATCACTGCAGTGCCCATGGATCTGAAAGCAATTCTGCCTGTCCACATATCGGATCTGGGGCTGAGACAGACTGTTCTGCTGCCGACAAAACCGCCTGGTGCTGCTCCATTAGCCAGAGGTCAAGATGAAGCTCGGGCTTTGCCTGGGCAAACAGCTTAGGTTTGACTCTGTCCCTGCAGTTATATTTGCATTTGAATTGCGTTTGAGTTTCCATTTTCTTTCCCCTGCCCACTGGTTAATTGCTTTCAGAAACCTGAGCGCTGCAGACTGGGTTTAACACTGGTTAGGTCAGTCAGCTTGAGCACAGTTCAGCTTGCCTTCTGTTCCAGTGTGGAGAGGGCTCAGAAAGGGGTGTTCTTCATCACTGACCACGTGTGTTAGAGTAACGCTGCAGGAGCAACCCAGAAGGGGAGTCAGTGCTACGGTAAATTGTCATCAGTAATTATACTCCAGACGCCATCCCTCGCCCGGGGTCTGTCTCTTAGCAACAGCTGGACACGGGGAGAGGAGGGGGGCAGGGGGAGATTTGGCAAAGCTGCTGCAGCACCCACACTCACCCCTGCCCAAAAGCAGTCAGGGGTGCTTTTTAGGAGTGATCTGAAAGGGTGCAGGAAGGATCAGAGTCTGTGGCTCCTGCTGCTGCCCACGGGAAGGTCTGGCAGCACGGGCTGGGGAGGTCCCATTGGATCCCTCCGGAGTCAGGAGGGTTTCATAGCAATGTGCCATAGGGAGACCCAGGGCACAATCTTACGGTACCTGTCTCGTGGCAAAGGGCTCTGTCCCTCCTTTTTGGAGGATTTAGCAGGAAGAAGACTAAATACTTGGAGGATTAGAGGGCACTCTGCCAGGCAAGAAGGCGGTTCTTGCCTGAATTCCCTCGGAGGCAGCAGTTTTGCTCACTGCTCCTTTGCTGATCTTTGTCCTGTTTGCTGCAGGGCTTTAAGATCTCCATTGGAAAAAACAAATCAAACTGAACTATCTTCTTTCATGAGCTGACTACTCTTGGCTGGCCTAAAAATAACAGGCCATGTATATCCAAAAGGACTTTCTGGACAGGGTCTCCAGACCCAGCCAGACCACTGCAGGGATTTAAAGTGGCAAACGGGGCTAAGTTTGTGATGGTCTTCGGTACACTGCCGGGCTTTTGTCATCTTTAGCTGATAAGCATTCATTTACAATTATCTCCAATAATGTGGAAACAAAGACAGCCTTTCTCTTTCCTGAGTTATTTTGAAACCAGTCAGAGCCCTTGAGAGAAGTGGCAGGGCTCAGGGCCCATACTTACTGCGTGCATAGGGAACTGGGGAAGTTTACATGAAAACTAGAGACCCCGAATCATTAACCGTGTGTAGCCTTCACAAATACCCTTTTGACGCAATGTTTGAAGGAAACTGCTAGAGCAGAGTCCAGACCTCTCTGGGTTTCCTACCACCACAAACAGCAACTGCTGCCTGGCCCCGCTGGTTAGCCGTCATTTAGGAGGAGCAAGTACTTCTCTTCAGCCTAGTAAGTGCTTTGATTATCTGCTCTGATCTTGCTGGGCTCTTCCTTTGTCACACAGACATGGATGAATGCTGCTGCCAGGGCAGTAGCTCTGTTGAAAGCAGAGCCTTGGCCTGGAAGCTTGTGACCTGTTGCCTTCCAAAGATTTCCCAGGGGAGTCACAGGCATCTTCCTGCGTTTCACTGGGCTCATACACGTGAGTTTGATTTTCTTAATCAGCTCTTGTGGAACCCTTAGAAAGAGTTCACATCTCTTTGCAGACTGGATGCAGCTGAACTGTCTCAGCTCTTTTAAAATGGAGTTTAAGCGGGGTTGTAAGTGTGGTGCAGGCGTCGCATCCCTGCTGGAACAAGTTGTCCCAGCAGGTGACTCCTGGCCTGGTTTTGTTTGTCAGGAGAGCCCACTTTTGGGGGTGAATCTGTCTAGCTGCAGTTCCTTTTGTGTTTTTTTTTTAACATGGGCCCTTAAGAACTTGAGCTCACTTGTGAACTGCAGGTTAAAAATGGGCTTCCAGGCAAGAAGAGCTTTGTGCCTCCCTCATGGTCCTTGGTGTGCACGGGGCTGGCTGCCTTTCCTAAGCGAGGCTGCGTGTCACAGGGCAGGAGCACATGTGATCCAAGAGAGAGTCACCTTTGTGACATGAGATGAAAGGTAACACATGTACCTCTCCTCCTCAAGTCGTGGGCTGTGGTGGGGACTGGGGAGCAGCAGCCAGCCCCGCCTGCTGGGGAAGCTCTGTGTGGAGTGTGCGGTGCTGTAATTAAGGGCCTGTGCAGAAGAGGGAGATTTGTTCCAGCTGCAGCCTGACATCACCCATTCAGTCTGCATTTAACCACTCACTGTTGAAGTTTTTATTCTCCTCGATGGTGTAAGCCTGGGTAATGCCGAGGCTTTGTCCTGGCTCCTCGTGTTTCTGTTGCTAACAGCCCTGCCCCTCCTCCTCCCCGGGCAGGTTAGCAGCTAATTTTGGCACAAGGGGATAAAGAGTGGCACCATCCAGCTCCTGCTGACGTAAATGCTGGGTTGCACTGGGCACTGTCCTGGCATCTCTGGGTTTGGAGGTTTTAAAAGGAACACAAGTGCAGGTCAGTTCTTCTGGCTGGGCCCAAGTAGACCCTGCCTTTCTTCTCTCTTGGCAGAAGTGGTGCCAAGGAAGGACAGTTTGGTCCTTTGTCCCCCAGGAGGGAGGCTGGTCTGCCTCTGCCCACCTCAGGTGAAGGGCTGCTTTTCCTTCGCGCCAGCTGGGCTAAAAGCAGCTCCTGTTCTTGCCGTGGTGTGGGGTGAGTGCACGCAGCAGCCCAGCCAAAACCTGAGTTCTGCCAGAGCTGGGGGCAGACCCAGGGTCTTGAGAAGGGGGTGATGGTGTCCCAGGTGGGGTGGGATACATCAGGTTGCAGGGCCCATGGGGTGGCCGTCTCCAGCTGGTGTGAGCAGGAATCTGGGCCGTTGCTGCTGAGGAGTTAACTAAAAGCTGCGCTCACAGCTTTAAACTCTGCTCCATAAACTGTACCCAGCGTGTCTCATGATGTGCTCTCCAGCTTGTCCAGGCTGGCTGAAAGCAGGGCCCATCCTCCCCAGAGAAGTGGAATGAGGGTGTTGCCCGTGTGGTCGTGGCCGAAACCCTCTGCAGCTCTTGCACAAAAGCTTTTTCATGCTGCTTTCACCAAAAGACGCTCGGGTGCTGCGTTACCCCGTCAGAGCTGTGCATCCAGACCCTTCACTGTGCCAAAACTGGGCAGGGAGACAGAGGGGAAGTCCATGAGCCTGAATGCAGCTGGCGGGGTGGGAGAGGTGGCCCAGGCTCGGGGTGTGCTCGGCCCTGCAGCACTGTGCCTCGCTCTGTGTGCCCCGGGGCTCTCCAGGCACGACGTGCTGTGGGGCAGGTCAGGCACACGCAGCTCCAGCTCTACCGCACGCGGGTTCACCGCTGCCTGGCAGCTTTTCTCGCAGAGCTCCTCACCCAGCTCTGCATTTGGGTAAATGATGAAATATGCATGAGCTTTACAGAATTGCACAGTAACCAGAGCAGCCCTTCAGGAGAGGAGCTGGAGTGTGGCTCTGTGCTGGATTGCAGGGTGCCCAAAGCCTCGACCAGGCTGTGAAATGTGGCTGAAGACCCCAAAGCATCCTGTTTCCCCAGAGCAGTGGGGAGAGATGCTTCATGGCAAGCTCTAGAAAGCCCACACAGGGCACTTTCCAAACACCAAAGAGGTGGCAAAGCTCAAGTTACTCATCCTGTGGTATGTACATCCCTGGGACACGTCACAGCCCACCAAGCTGTCAGGGTCACCCCTTCCACCACGCAGCCCAAGTGTCTGCTGTGTAGTGCAGACAGACAGACATCAGCTGCTGGGAATGAGGGGTTTGGTTATCCACCCTCAGTTACAGCCCAGGGCAGGAGGCAGGAGTCTCCTGACCTGTGGCATTTCAGCGTGTCATCCTTGCTGGTGACATGCTGGAGAGAGCCAGGGTCTTCTCTACATGAGCAAAAGGGCCAGGAGACCCTCAGGGGCTGGAGCTGGGCTAGATAGCAAGGAGACCTGAAGTTGGAAGAGGAGAGTGGGCTCAGAAGGGCACAAATGGATGAACTGGGAAGAGAAAGCAGCCAGTGAGGGTACTGCAGACATGTTCCCCTGGAGTGTGGAAATGCTGAGGTTGCTGCATTGCCCCTGCTGCCAGGCCATGGGGTGTGAAGGGGAGGTTTGTGCTGTCCCTGCCACAAGTCATGCAAAGAAAAAAGTGCTGCTGTTGACCTCAGAGGAGCAGTAAATTGTGTGCAGGGAACCCTGAGGTACCCACAGCCCGGGCTGAAGCCGCCTGTGTTTGTAGCCTGCAGAAGTAAGTTACGTGGAAGTGGAACGCTCCATTTTAAGTGACTCTGCATACAAAGCTGGGCTGGCACGTCCAGTGTGGCATCCAGCAGTGCCCCAGCCCATGCAGGGGTGATGGGCTCCGCTCCCTCCTTCAGCCCCAGCTTGACATTCCTGTGGCAGCACCGGGGGATGTTGTGTTCCAAGCAGCTCCGCAGCATGTGGGACTTGTTGCTGCTTGTTAAGAGCCGATGTGCTCCAGCCAAGCAGGGGACTCAGGGCTGGAGTTTGGCAGCTTCTGGCCCTTCCAGCTCAGCCTTAGCTGCTGAGGGCAGTGGGATGAAGGTGAATGTTAACGGTGAGCTGCAGGAGAATGAGGCTTACAGGTGTGATCAGATGAGGAAAAGAGCAAGAGGGAACAGCAGGAAGAGGGAGCGAGAGGAGGGCAGTTGTTGGATAAACTCTGCTGTGTCGTGTAACTTCACCCTCGGTGTCGTGGCTGTCCTCATGACTTCTGCCCTCAGAAAAAATGAACCACCTGTGCTGAGCAGTTGCACAGCAAGTGCTGGAGAGCCAGTGCCTGCAGGTGAGGGACCTTTACAGGACTTTATGACCTACTGAGGCTCTGTAAGTCCGCTGGGACCAATGTACCCTGCAGAGCTCATGCTTGCCCCCATGCAGAGGAGATACACGCTGTCCCACTCTGGCCTGGATGTTTCTTCCCCAGTTGTTAACACTTCAGATGGTTTTTGTCCCTTTAATCCTTTATGCTAAGCGTTACTGCTGCTAGAGCCTGTCCTAACGCTGCACTTCTGAAAACACCCTCTTTCTTTCCTCCGGTAGATCTCCGAAGCCGGGAAGGACTCCTTGCCTTCTTGGCTCCACTGGAATGCCCACAGCAGCTCCCTGGAAGGGCTGCCCCTCGACACGGACAAGGGCGTCCACTACATCTCGGTGACCACGCTGCAGCCCTTCCCGAACGGCAGCTACGTGCCGCAGACCGCTAACGTCTTCTCGGTGGAGGTTCACCAAGAAGACCATAACGAGCCTCAGTCTGTGCGAGCGGCTGTCCCAGACGCGGGCGACGCGGCGCCGTTCGTCTGCGGCTCGGAGGAGCCCGTCACCATCCTGACCGTCATCCTGGACGCTGACCTAACGAAAATGACGCCAAAGCAGAGGATCGAGCTCTTGGACAGGATGAGAAGCTTCTCGGAGGTGGAACTTCATAACATGAAGTTGGTTCCCGTTGTAAATAACAGACTCTTTGATATGTCGGCCTTCATGGCCGGGCCGGGGAATGCGAAGAAGGTGGTGGAAAACGGGGCCTTGCTCTCGTGGAAACTGGGGTGTTCTCTGAGCCAAAACAGCGTCCCCAACATCAGCAAGGTAGAGGCGCCAGCTAAGGAGGGAACCATGTCCGCTCACCTCGGCTACCCTGTTGTTGGCTGGCACATTGCTAACAAGAAGCCTCACCTCCCCAAGAGGATGCGGCGGCAGATCAACGCCACCCCGACGCCGCTGACCGCCATCGGGCCGCCCACCACCGCGGCACAAGAACCGCCGACGCGGATCGTGCCCACCCCGACATCGCCCGCCATCGCGCCTCCCACGGACACCACGGCACCCCCCATCCGGGAGCACATTCCGCTGCCGAGGAAGCCGACGGTCACCATCAGAACGAGAGGCCCCATCGTCCAGACGCCCACCCTGGGACCCATCCAGCCAACCAGGGTGGCAGAAGGCACCGGCACAGCCTCCGTGCCCATTCGGCCCACGATGCCTGGCTACGTAGAGCCCACCGCGGTGATCACGCCGCCCACGACCACCACCAAGAAACCCAGAGTCTCCACTCTGAAGCCAGCCACGCCGTCCACGACCGATTCCTCCACGGCGACGACGCGCAGGCCGACTCGAAGGCCCAAAACGCCGCGTCCGACCAAGCCTCCCGGCACCACCAGATCCCCCATCTCCAAGCTAACGACGGCCTCCCCGCCGACCCGCCTGCGCACCACAGCCAGCGGGATCCCCCGGCCCTGGGAGCCCAACGAGCCGCCCAAGCTGACCAACCACATCGACAGGGTGGACGCGTGGGAGGGCACTTACTTCGAGGTTAAAATACCCTCGGATACCTTCTACGACAAGGAGGACACCACCACTGACAAACTGCAGCTGACCCTGAAGCTGAAGGAACAGCAGATGATAGAGGAGAACTCGTGGGTGCAGTTCAACAGCACGAGCCAGCTGATGTACGGCATGCCGGACCACAGCCACATCGGGAAGCACGAGTACTTCATGTACGCCACCGACAAGGGCGGGCTCTTCGCCGTGGATGCCTTTGAAATCCACGTCCACAAGCGCCCGCACGGCGACAAGTCCCCGGTGAAGTTCAAGGCCAGGCTGGAAGGGGATCACAACGCGGTGGTGAACGACATCAACAAGAAGATCATGCTGGTGAAGAAGCTGGCTCTGGCCTTCGGCGACAGGAACAGCAGCACCATCACGGTGCAGGATATTGCCAAAGGCTCCATCGTGGTGGAGTGGACAAACAACACCCTGCCCCTGGAGCCGTGTCCCCGCGAGCAGATCCGGACTTTGAGCAAAAAGATCGCGGATGACTCGGGCGGGCCGAGCCCGGCCTTCTCCAACGTCCTGCAGCCCGAGTTCAAGCCTCTGAACGTGTCGGTGGTGGGCTCCGGCAGCTGCAGGCACATCCAGTTCATCCCCGTGACCAAGGACGGGAAGGTGATCTCGGAGGCCACGCCGACCGTGGCGGCGGGCAAAGACCCCGAGAAGAGCAGCGAGGACGACGTGTACCTGCACACCGTCATCCCCGCCGTGGTGGTGGCCGCCATCCTCCTCGTGGCCGGCATCATCGCCATGATCTGCTACCGCAAGAAGAGGAAAGGGAAGCTGACCATCGAAGACCAGGCCACCTTCATAAAGAAGGGCGTGCCCATCATCTTTGCCGACGAGCTGGACGACTCCAAGCCTCCGCCGTCCTCCAGCATGCCCCTCATCCTCCAGGAGGAGAAAGCCCCGCTGCCTCCCCCGGAGTACCCCAACCAGAGCTTGCAGGAGACCGTGCCGCTCAACCAGGACACCATCGGGGAGTACACGCCGCTGCAAGACGAGGACCCCAACGCGCCGCCCTACCAGCCTCCCCCGCCCTTCACCGCGCCCATGGAGGGCAAAGGCTCTCGCCCGAAGAACATGACCCCGTACAGGTCCCCACCGCCCTACGTCCCCCCTTAACGAACGGGGGAGGCTCTGGAGGGGAGAAAGGGGCCTCCAGCTCCGCGCCAGCGCCGTCAGTGAGCCGGCAGCCCCCCTCGCCAGCCGGGACACTCGGAACCCCAGCGGGCCCTCCCCGGCTGCGCTCGCGGGACGCGGGGGGACACTCGTTTTATTTTTGCCTAACAAGCTTTGGGTTTATTTTATTCATAGAGAAAAGAAAAAAAAAAAGNNGGGGGGTGCAGTTGGGGGGCAGGGGGAGGGCAGTGCTGTGCTGCTGGGGCTGCTGAGGGGGATGCCCTGAGGACAGCCAGCCTTCTCCTCCTCCTCCTCCTCCTCCTCCTCCTCTTGGGGGGGGATCAGCTGCTTGGTTCGGGGTTCGATTCTTTTAATTCTTTTTGTTTTTAATCAAAGAAATCTTGTTTTTCTCACACATCATAAATAGTCACCGGTGGGGTCAGGCTGGCCTGGGGCACGCACGGCTGCGTGCGGCGTAGCCAGCCCCGGGGGTAGGGGCTGGTGTTTTTGAAGCAAAGCTCCCCAGCCCGGCCCTGCGCGGTGTTTTGGCGAGGGTGGGGTGTTTTCTGCGTAGCATGGTGCTGTCTCTTTGCCTCGAGTCCTTCTTAAGGAGCAGTGCTGGAATGGCCTGGGCTGCTCCGGGCTGCTCCCACACCTGGGCACTGTTGGGGACAAAAATAAATGTGTTGGTTTTTTTTTTTTTTAAATTAAAAGAGAAAAAGATTAAAAAAAAAAGGGGGATAAAAAGGAAAAAAAGAAACGAAGCGCAGCCGCAGCAGCGAAGAGTCACAACGAATCAGTGAGCTCGCAAATAGAGGTTTTTTTACTAAATTTTTGATACAGCCTCCAATTGTTTTATTAAAAAGAGACTTACCGACCGGTGTGCCGCCGCCAGCCGTTTGTCCGAGCTCCGCTCCCCGCCCGCGGCCTTTGCCTGTCCCTCGCCTGTACCATTTCAAGCACGGGTCTGTGTTTCCCCTCGGCGCTCTGCGGGCCGGGTTGGGGCGGGCGGGAGGATCAGCCCCCGCTGCGCGGCGGCGGGCACCCGAAGGCCGGGGGTGCTCACACACCTGCCCCCGGTGTCGTGGGGGGACGGGTTCCGCGTTGTGTAAAAGTATGGAGTCAATAAACCGTGTGCTTTACTACGGTGCTGCCTCTGCCACCGCCGAGCCGGGCAGCGGGCAGCTGGAGCCGGGCAGCGGGAACCAGGCAGCGGGAACCAGGCAGCTGGAGCTGGAGCAGGGCAGCTGGAGCTGGGCAGCGGGAACCAGGCAGCTGGAGCCGGGCAGCGGGAACCAGGCAGCAAGCAGGCAGTGAGAGCTGGGCAAC
>WBNH01007124.1:1105-62667 GCA_013401255.1 Urocolius indicus
AATCAACACATGTTAAATAAGCTATACTGATTCTTCAAAAAATAATATTAAAAATATTTATATTTAAGTATTTCCAAATTTCTCCATTTTAGAAACTGCTAAGACTTCAGAATTTTTCTGCTCTTCAAATACTTGTATGAAACATTCGTTTAATGTTTTTCTCCAATTGCTTAGGTCCTTGTAGATCAGTTACAAGTCATTTATTTCAGCCAGGTGGTTTGTAGACCAGAGTTTGGGCTAGATCTGTGTCTCCTAGTCTTCTTAGACTTTCAGTGAAAGATAGTATTAGAGATGCACGTGGTAGTAGTGCAACTCTGCTAACCTTCAGATCTAACGTCTGGCTTGGCTAGTGTGTGACATAGCAGGTAGTGGTGTGTTCCCATGATACTACTTGAACCAAGGAAATTGCTTGGGTTTTTTAACTCCTTGCACTGAGTTAATACAAGAAACAAATTGCCCTTCTGCCACTTCATAACCATACCAGATCGTTATCTGATGGGTTAATGAGTTGGGCAAGCTCAGCTAAGGACTGGAGCTGATACAAGTAGCAGAATCACACAGGAAGACAGAGGAGGAAGAAACAACAGCAGAGGGAGCCAAGAGTGAGATCTCATTTTCATTGCACAAGGATCTTTGTCTGCATGTGTTAACAGAACAACTTCAAAGCATTGTGTTGCTAGATACCTTAGCTACCAGCTGTGGCTGAAGAAATTGAAACAGTAGTGAGTTTTGATTGGAGTGAAGTGAGGCTTCTTTGAGTAGAAGCGGCAATATGAAAGAAGGAAGATATAAAGAGTACAAAGAAATGGTAGTGTTTTAAGGGATGTGTTCTCAAAGGGGAAGATGGTTTTAGTTTGTAGGGGGTAGAATAGATTTTGGACAGCAAAACCCAAATCAATAAAATATGTTCCATCCTTGGGGTTGAGGGCTGATTTTATTTGAATGCCTCAAGATCCTCTCTACTCTGTAGGATGATTTTTGCAGCACACCTCAGATTCTTGCCCAACATACAGTGACATCAGTACTAGACTGAGGTGAAGTATGGGGGCAAAAACTTGAGGGATGCTTTAGGGGTCTCTAGTGGTCGTATTTGCAGACTGGGTTAGTGTGACTGGCAGGCTGCCATTATGCGCCGTTATGAAATATATGCCATTATGAAATAATTCTCACTCAGCATTCTTTTTTCTGTGTGTTGAGTGCATTCCCTGCATTATAAACAAAGTTTTTTTGTGCTTTTTAACTGCCCATATGCCTTCTGTCAGTGGCAACCATGAATCAAACGTGATAGCAGTAGGTATTGGTGATCATTGTTCTTCCACAGTTGCTATGGTGGTTCTTTTGCTTGCTTTTTAGTGAGAAATTGTAGAGTCTGGTGTCTTATGTGAGTCAGTGTTCTTGTTGTTCTTCTTCTAGGGGTGCTGAAAAGAATGAACTGGCTACTGGACCTAATGGGCTACATCAGAAACTTAGCACAGAAGTCAACACCGTTACAAAATGTCACTCTTAAAGAGGTACATGCTGTGAAAAGAATTTGCAACTTTCAGGGAAGAAAGAGGATTTGATGTATTTTCATTTTCTTCCTCAGCACTAAATACTATTCCCCATGCTTCTGTGATTTAGAAGATTACAGTCTTGTCTCCATGGGAAAACTGTTCTCAATTTTTGTTAATGTATGTGTATTTAAAAATCTTCCTTTAAAATAACCGTGGAATTTAAATTACTACAGAAGCTAAAGGCAACTAAAGGAAATCGTTGCCTCAAATTTACTGTATTTAAAACAATTAAAGCAAAAATTTGAATTTACAAGTAGAAGCATATAAGCAGAACAAAACTGCGTAGCTGCTCTTTCTAAGAGATCTTAACAGTTTTAAGGAACTAATATTGTTCATTGTTACGTCTGTTTAGCAGTTTGAATCTTTGGGTTTAGGACGTAAAACAAACTGTTTCTTAGATCAGTAAGGCATTTGTATGTTGCAGTATTTCCTAACCATTTGTAGCACTACAGAAATGACCATCTCTAATTCACTTCAGCAGTCAATGTGCTGTAAAGAAGTTATTTCCCCATTTTAAATGAGTTGTGGATCAGTCTTAATCCAAAGGATTATTTTCTAAGAGAGTGGCTTTGCTTTTCTATCTGTAGACATTTTAATTAGATTTGGTGTTTAGAAAAAGGCTAATGCTGCTTCAAAGCATAAGACAATATTAAGAACTTTTTAGTTCTTGTATTTTGAAAGTTAGCTGACTTTTCAGGTGACTTGTGAAGAGCAAGCCACCACCTGGATTTTTGGTTTGGCTTTTTGGTTGTTTGTTTTTTTTTTTTCTCTAGTTGGGATTATTTTCCCCCTTCTGCAGTATTTATTAACAAAGTGCATTTTGCCTTTTTCCTGTTTAGTGCATAGATTTCCTCCTGTGGCTGTTTGCAGCTTCAGTGGTGGCCTGGGCTGACCACTGTGCACCGTTACTGCTTGGCCTTAATGCTAACTGGTCACTGTGGAAGCACCGAACAGTTTTACCAGAATCACCTGATGAGCGTATTGGAAAACACCCCACTGACAAGCTTGCTGTGCAAGAGGTTCTCACTCTCCTTCCAAGCAGCATTTCCCTTTTGCTGGCTAAAGATCCTTGGAAAGAACAAACACAGAAGGTAAAATTGCATGTAGTGGTGTTTTCCAAGAGTCAGAAAGTACCTCATTTTTAGTAGTCAGCTCAAGTCTTAGGTGGAGCAGCTGTTTCCTTTGTATCTTTTGCATCTGACTTGTTATCTTGTTTTTATTTCCAATTAGATATGACTTGTCTCAAAATACTGAATGTAATTTCTCAAGTAAAATGTGAGAGTTTCAAAGAACAAAAACATTCCAATGTTGTAGGCAGCTGCTGGTATGGAGTCAGTCTTTTAAACACTGGAAGACATACCCTCTGCAGCTGGACATCACTACAGGACAGTGTCAATTCAGAGCAATTAAAGATCTCCTGTGCAGTTTGTAGTGTGTGTCATTTCTTTTCCAGTATAAGTTGAAAATAAATGAGGAAAAAATGTGCCTAATTTGGCAAGCCTACTCTGGATTACTTGTGGTTGAGATATAAGGAAATATTGATACAAACCTACAGATTGATAGTTAACTGTTTTGTGCAAACCAGAATCTGTTAAGGACTGGCTCCTGTACTCAGAGTTACCACTCAAGAGAGTGCGAATTCAGAACATGGGAAGGATTCAGGATTGGGCTGTTAATATGCAAATATATATCTAATTAGGCTTTAGGGAAGAATTTGAGATGATGGCCTGAAAATCACGCTGATAACTTTGAAATACCACTTTGTCCTCCAAACATCCTGCACTGCCAGAGAAACAATGAAAAATGAAAGATGTCAAAAGAGAGACAAAGGCAGTAAGAGTTCTGAAAGATTTGCAGGAAAAAGTTTGTACAAGAGCCTGATAAAAAAGGATTGTATTAATAGGTTAAAGGCATGAATGGGCAAGATGGAGGGGAACTATTTACTGTGCTGAGGTAATGAAAAAGAGCAAAGGGAGTTTCAGATCCAGCTATGGGAGAAACTGCACTGACGGTGAGGTATACTCTAGGGCATTTGGACAGTTTGGGCAGAAGCTTGATTGGCCGCTACTTCTGGTTAGGTAACTATGAGTTTTGCAGCAGTCAGATGTTGCCTGTCAAACTAAATCAGTTTGTGGTGTTCTGATAGAGAGGATCTTTTAATTTGAGTATTTCTTTGTATTCCTGTCTTCAGTTTATTGACTGGCTGATCAGTATGAAGGAAAGTCCTAAGGAAGCATTATCAAAATCTTCCACAGATCTGCTGAAAGGTAGGGGTTCTTATTTTTCCATAACTATCAATACAGATCAAAATCCATTTTAGGGGAGTGAGATGAATCTTTATTATTAGCACATGTAGGAGAGCTATATTTTGTCTTTAAGGAAACCTTCACAGGTAAGTTAACATTCCTGTCTGTAGCGCCTTCTTACACTTGCTGCCTACAGCCATATTTAAGCGATAGATCTGTCAGTTGTTTTTGACCAATACTATTTTAAAATTTTGAAAAATACTGTTTGGAAATCCTCTAGTGCTGGAATAGAAGTCACATAGCAATTAGATGCAACTGAAGACTAAACTGTGAGGAAGGGGTGAGAGATGGGCAATGACAGCCTAGTGGAGTGGTCTGACAGGAAGAGATTGAGGAATTAGAACTGCTGATAAGAAAAGAGACATGGGAAGTATGTGATATTTTGAATTACAGTAGTGACCTGTGGCCCTAGTGTGCACACCTAGAGATGTAGGACTGTGAATGCAATCTGTGCAAGGCACTTCAAGAGGACTTAATACTCTAAAGTGATACAAATGTGCTTGTGCTTCTTTCCATTAACACAAGACACCTTCTTTGAATCACCTGAACATGGCTTCTTGAAATCTGGTTATAAGCTCTTTGCATTACTAGGATAAATAGCCTAGTTTTAAGGATCTGCAGTCTTTACTCATTCTGTGATAATTTCAAAATTCCCCTGTTGTATCTACTGATCCTTACCAGAGAAAATGCTAAGGGTTATTGGGGAATCACCTCTGTACATCAGAGGATTCTGATATATGTGCCATATTCTCAGTATGCCCTGATTGAGATGAGTCATTGTTTCCCATGAGCTTTCCATAGTGATTTTGCTTTTAAGCACTAGAACATGAAAATCCCTTCTGGATTACTACCATTTGACTAGTTTGATTACTGGATTCTGCCTAAATGCATGATCCTTTCAGACTGAATTGAGGAATCAGTGAAACATTTCTAATCAGTGAATTGCACAGAGGGCTTAAAACATTGTACTTTGTGCTTCTGTCCTTCCTTGCACCTCCTCTCTCTCTCAGTTCTTGCATCTTTGAATTCAAACTATCTGTGGTGGTGGGTGATCTATGTGCCTCTTCAAAGTTATGAATCTGTGTTTGTGTTTGTAAAGTTACTAGGCAGGATATTCTCACTTCCTTTCTAGTCAGGACCGCACAAATTAATATCACTTGTCTTTATTTTCACAGTGACACTTCTGGCCTTGAGATCTCTGTCAGACTTCAAGAAGAAAGCTGTGTGGACTAAAGCTTATGGGTGGTAGCTGCATGTGATATCCAATAAAGAAAACTGTTCAGAAGACCACTTTCAAGGAGGTTTCCTAAAAGAAGGTTTTGGGGGGTTGGTTTTTTTTGTTATCTTTTTGACTTCTTGACAAAGACTCATAAGATGAAAAATAATATTTTTGTTTTCACTGATGGGGTATTGTTTTTTTGCCAGCTACCTAGCATGATTTGAGCTGTGCTGAAGTGAAAAATACACATTCAGTTTGCTCAGTTGAGTTGTTTCGGTGACAGCTGGGAGCCTCAGAAACTGGAGTGCAATATTCCTTTAGCTCATGGAAGCTTTGTAGAAATGGATGAAAAAAAACAACAAAAAAAAACTTGTAAAATTTGTTTGATTGTTGCCAACTTACTAAAGTATGTTTCAGCATAACAGACCTCTGAATGAACCTTATTTTTTAACTGTTAACCCTACTGCTCTTGTGCAGTAGTTGACAACATATTGCAGTATACCATGTGTTCAGAGTTTATGAAAGGGGAGATGTGCTAGCCAGTTTTGCAACAGCTTTATTAGAATCATTGAAATGAGTCAGTGATGCTGATGCATTCTACATTCCCAGCTCCAGGATGGTTGCCATTTTCTTTCCACTTGTAACTGTTCTGGTGTCCTTTACCCTTCTTTGCACTAAGGAGAGTTTTTCCTCTGCTTGTAGGCAAAATACAGCAATTCTTTTCCACTTTTGCCATCTTAAATGGATTAGTCTCTGCCATTATCCTTATGTAATACTCTCCTCTTTCTGAAGGAACAGAGAACTTTTCCACTTTGCAGTCTTACTGACAGATCTTAAAAACAGGTTTGTATTTAATAGTTCTTGTCACTAGAGCAGACAAAAAATTAACTGCATGTAATTGTTTGGGCAGTGGAGTGTCTAATGACTTCCAAAGTGGTGCTAGTGAGAGCACTGATTTTGACAAACTTACATAAATGTTATCACCCTATCTCTAGAAGTCACACCCCATTAAAGAATTCTCTTAATTTCAGGATGGGTAATATTTCCTCTGTGGAAGAAATTCTCCTCTGACTTCTATATGGGCTTTTCTCACCTAATAAGGTTACTGTGGGATGGCAGTGAGCTTCCCAAAGCAGTGAGACATTTCTTCAGCAATTAGGTGTGTGGAGGATTAACATAGTACTTGTTTGTACCCCCAGAATCACAGAATCACAGAATCTTAAGGGTTGGAAGAGACGTTGAAAAATTATGTATAATAATGGTGATTTTCTGCTCTATATGCAGCTGTGTACTGAGAAGACAGTCTAAAGATGAAGGTACGGAAGATAATCTTTCGCTAATGCCCAGGTGCTGTGTTTTAGTTTGCATGGTGGAGCAGCGTATATATATCTGAATTAAACTATACTGATAGGCAGCAGAAAAAGTAAGCCAATGGTTGCATGAAGGTGGCAATGCTAACACATCTTCATGGAGCACTTAGGTTTTAGGTTTTAGCATATCTGTAATGTTTGTGCACCGGTACGCACAGTATGAGAAACAGCATGAACTGGAAGTGTTATTTAGGTCCAACAGCCATCATGTCATTGATATTTCTGACACTTGATGGAATAAATCCCATAACTGGAGTTGGAGTGCTGGGGTGGAGGTCTGCAGGCTGTTCAGGGGGGAATTAGGCAGGGCAGGCAAAGTGAAGCTGCGCTATATCTAAGGGTGAGATTTGACTGTACAGTCCTTGATGTGGTTAAGAGTCTCTGAGTGAGATAGAAAACAAAAGAGGTGATGCAGTAGATGGCTACTACTGACTGCCCAGCCAGGATTTAAGTGCCAATGAGTTATTCTGTAGGTAATTAGGAGAAATTGCTAAATTGATAGCCTTTGCACTTATGGGATATTCCAGCTTCTCAGACATCAACTGGGAATACCAGACTGTAGGGGCAAGCAAGACTGAGAAATTCCTGAAGTATATTGAAGAAAATTTCTTGTTGCAGGTGCTCAGTGAGCCACTTAGGAAAGATGCCCTCCCAGAGTTGTTTGTGAATAGAGAAGAGAAGGATGTGATGGTAGTTGACTGTCTTGGTCACTGTGATCATCATGAAACAGTTGAGTTTTTTAAACTTCCAGTCTAGTAAGAAAAAAGGACAGTAGAGTTGCTGCCCTGGATTTCAAAAGAGTAAACTTTAAACTGCTCAGGGAGCACTGGAGTATTAGGCAGTCATCAATGATGTGAAAATTAACAAGAACAAATGGTGTACCGTGTACTTGGGACAGAGGAATGCCGGGCACAAGTGTAAATTGTGAGAAGAGTGTCTGGAGAGCAGCCCTGCAGAAAGGGATCTGGGGGTGCTGGCTGCCATGAAGCTCCCCAGGAGTCTGCAGCGTGCCCAGGCAGCCAGGAGGGCAACCCACACCCTGGGGAGCATCAAACACGGCAGAAGCAGCTGGTCAGCGAATCTGTTTGTGCCACTGTGTTCAGCGTTGGGGCGGCCTTGCGTCCAGTGCTGTGTGCTGCTCTGGGCCCCTGGTTTAAGAAGGATGTGAAGGTAGCTGCATGTGTCTATAGGCAGGCAACAAAGCTGGTGGCAAGAATGACAGGCACATTCTGTGAGGAATGGCGCAGAACTCTGGGCTTGTCTAGTTTGAGCTAAAGGAATCGAAGAGGGGACCTCATTGCTTTCTACAGCTTCCTGAGCAGACAGGACGTGGGAATAGCTCAAAGCTGCACCAGGGGAGGTTCAGACTGGACATTAGGAGGGATTTCTTTACCAAGAGGATGTTCAAATAGTGGAACAGGCTTCCTAGAGAGGTGGTCAATGCCTTGTGGCTATCAGTGCTTAAGAGGCATTTGGGCAATGTCATTAATAACTTGCTTTAACTTGGTCAGACTTGAGTTGATCTGGCAGTTGGACTGGTCATTGTAGGTCCCTTAACTGGAACTGTTGTCTTCTTCAGTTTACAGCTGAGAGGACTAAAGTGGACTTATTTTGAAGTAAAACCTTCTGAAAGGTGGACAAGTTGGCTCTAGGGTCTTTACAGTTAATCTTTTCACTCTGTAGTTCCTTTCGTACCAGGCAACTGTATGTGCAGTTATAGCCTATGTTGGAGAGACTTTTCCTCCTGTTGTGTGGTAGTGCTCGAGAAGTGAACATGATTTTTATTTCTAGATGATCTCTTTCAAAATAGTACGTTGCTGTGGAGACAATGACTTTCAAGGACTGAGGTGGGTAACTTATTTCCTGCTACATTTTAGAGATGTGAGAAGGCAGGAAAGGAAAGTTGACGGTGAAGATACTGGTAGGACAGTTTCTTGTGACTCCAGCATAGCTGTTCTGTGGGCAAACAGAAGTGGTACATCTTTTCCTCTACCCTTAGCATTTAGGTTTATTTTTTTTTCCACAATGTATATGTTTCAAATGCATATTTGAATTCAGCCTCACAGTACATAACCTGTACTAAAACTAATGTTTCTTTTAAATGTCAGACAGATGGTGTAGTCAGATACCCTTCTGTTTCTAAGGATATTGTTTAATCTCTTTCAGTTATATATCACTTCCTTAGTGATATTTCTTCACTCTTGTCTATATAGTACATTATTTTGCCTGTGTTTATACAAGTGAATGACACTTGTTTTTATTCCAATATCTGATTATCTAAATAATCTGATCTCAAGGCTGATTTAGGTTCCCAGAGGTGTAAGGACCTGGGCAACTGCTTAAGCACACTTTTGCCTGCTAAGTGCTGAGCTTTTCCAGAAATGCTGGTAAGGGGTTGGAGCTGAAGTTACAATGACCTGCTGTAGCCACACATGGAAGACTGATTCCCTGGATCTCCCAATTGTCTGTTCTAAGTTACCTCTGCACCAGAAAGAGATTGGAAAGTCTTTTGTCATTAACTATCATGCCTTTTTTCTGCAGTTTAGGTTTGGGAGTCTTCCCCATAGTGAATTTTAAAGAACTTTCCTCCTATTCCAGTGTTTTAGCCAGCTGTAAGAATCAATGCAGAGGGAGAGCATCACATCCTGATTTTTTTTAACATAAAATAACAAGCATGGCTTAATATGATGTATGTTGGCTGGCTGCCAGACACTTATTCAGCTGTTCCTCCTCAACAAGACAAGTTGAAAATAGGATGAGAAAGTTTGTAGGTCAATATAAAGACAGGGACATGATTTACCATTTACTGTCGCAAAACCAGAAATTACTTGGGGAATATTAATTTATTGCCAAATAAAAATAAATATGGTGATAAGAACCAGACATGAAAACTAAAGCCACCTTTCCCAGCTCCTCCCTTCTTCCTAGGCTCATCTTCACTCTTCCACTCTGGACTCAAAATTCTACCTTCTCCCTCCCCACGTGGTGAGGGCTGGGTAGGGAATGGGGGTTGCAGTTGTTCACACGTCTTCATCTCTGCTATGTGTTCCTCTTCACACTGTTGCACTGCTCCAGTATGGGGTTGCTCCCACGTGATACAGTCTTTTGTGAACTGCTCCAACATGGTTCCTTCTCTAGCATGAGTCCTTTCCACGGGATACAGTCTGTCTGGGAAAGGCTGCTCACCTATGGTCTCTTATGAGCCACAGTTCCTGCCAGGAGCCCATTCCTGTGTGAGCTCTCCATGTGCTGCAGCTTGAGGCCCTCTGCAGGCTGCAGTGGGGTTATCTATCCTGGTGTGGTCCTCCATGGGTGGATAAGAGACAACCTGCTCCACTGTGGTCTTTTCCATGGGCCGTAGAGGAACCTGCTGCAGTGCATCTGCCTCACCTTCCTTGCTGAACTTGGTAACTGCAGAGCAGTTTCTCTTATGTTTTTTCTTATTGTTCTCTCTCACAGCTTCTGCATAACCTTTCTTACCCCTTCTTAAACATGTTTTCCCAGAGGTGCCATTACTTTTGCTGTGTGGCTTAGCAGTGTCCCAAGGTATCTCTGTTTTGCAGCTGGCTGGAACCACCTGTTTCTGGCATTTGGGTAGGGCTCTGTCTACTTCTCCCAAAGGCTGTCCCTGCAGCTTCCCCACTGCCAAAGGCTTGCCCCACAGACTTGATACAATATATGTCACGTTTTCTCCTACAGGATATGTTGACTTTGGGCACTTTTATGACAAACACTTTAGATTGAATTTCCAAGGGGAAAATTGTCCATGTTTCACCTTTAGCATGTTACAGTAATGGTTTGACATAAAGTGTTCTTTTTCTGGTTCTCTTCTACGAAGCTGTTGTCCTGTTCAGCTGCATTGTACATTTCTTCATATTGGCCACACTTGAATCAGTTTGGGTCAGACAGAAGTCCAAAGTGGAATTAATTCTGTTTCTCTGATTCCTACCTCTGTTTGCACTGCTTTCAAAAACATAATCCAGGGTTGACTCTATATTATCTCATGCATGACCTTGTTGCTTGTGGTTTGCAAATGTTCCAGTTGTCACAATAGTCTGCAGGCATTGTCTGCCACATATATTAAATAAAAATGGTAGCAGGTGACCTTTCTTAACAAACGAGTTCACTGTGGACAGCTTCACTCTCTCCTTATGTAACCTCTTAGGCTGCATGGTTTAGAAAGTCATACAGCCAAAAGCCTCTTCATATTGCAATAGTGTTGATTTGGCCTTTAAGTATTACCTTTCTGCCAATTATTGTCTTTCCTCCCTCCCCCCAGTTTTCATTCAAGCTCAAAAAGATAGCCTCACTTTTCTGCCTCAGCTGCCTGAATTCAAATGTAGGTGATAATCAGTGTGGATGATCTTCAGAAAAGCCCCTGCCAGCCTCTGAGCACTTGTTTGTCCATTTTTGTCTGTGCTCAAAGAGAAGTGCAAGGAGCACCACACTTGAGTAAAATGGCTGGAATTTTGCACGTGGCTTTTGATAATCTTTCACTTCCCATTAAAGAGCAAATGTGTATTTGGCCTGACTCTTCTTTGTGTGTCTGTTTTCAGTTCAGTATGGAAGGTCTTTATGGAGAACAAGATTCTTAATGTCTACTAGGCACATGGTTATAAGATTTTGCTTCTAACTTTTAAATATTCCCTTGAGTAAGTGATCATTTATTAAGGGACCATGTCATTTGTCTTTAAGGTTTAGCTGCATTTCTGGAGTCTTGTCTGGAGAAGTTAGGTTGGCCCAGATGGTCAATTGTGAATTCCCAAGGCATGTGGATCACACAGCTTGCAAAGTTTCCAGCTCCTGCTCCCTGTGAGATTCCATGCAGTTTAACATTTATATGCATAAGGCATATACATTTGGCCTAATATAAAATAATTTTATATGTTGTCATTACAGAATATCTGTTGCTAACGAGGCAAGAATTAACACCAAAATAAGGGCTTAGTGTGATTGGGAGTGGAAGCACTCCTTGATTTTATCTTTTTTCCCCCTCTAGTAAAGATTAGAAAAAAAAATCTTCATTTTTAAAATTCCTGGCATTTAAAATCAAAGTTTTCAAAAGTAATTCTTTTTTTTAGGCATGTTAAAGGACCTTTCTTTTCTGAAAAATCTACACAACCAGATAATGTACAAGCAAACAGGAGTTTTGCACTGAAAAGCTTTTGCCAAATTACTCTTTAACCTGTGAATATGCAGCAGCTCACTGGGAATATACTCCTTATCTCTGAACAAAACTGCAGCTTAACTTCTTTTATGTTTGGTGTTGCCTGTCCATAGATGTGCCTTCCTTTCGGAGAACAGGTTCTGGATGGTAAAGTACATACCTGAATCAAAACACAAAATGGTGTAAAAACAAGGGAGGAGAGTCTGAAGTGTCTTCATTTCATTTAGAAGTAATGGTATGAGCACAGTTCCTGCTATCAACTTAGGAACAGAACACTGCATCACAAAGATGAGATCCTTCAGATTAGTGTTAAAGCCAATGACAGAATAAAGACTTGGCTGAGACACAGACAAATTTTCAAAAGTATTTTGTTGAGAAGGAGAAGGGGTCTATTTGCTTGCTGGCTTTGAGGTGGGCTTTTCTTTCACCCTCCTGGATAACCAAGTTGTTAATGTCTTAATTTACGTATAACTTCTTATACTAGCTAGGAGGAATGAGTGAGGCCGTAGGCACTCCAGTTGTGTTGAGACTCAGCTTTCTGGAAGATGAGATACTTACCTATAAAGAGCACTAGCAGGTACATTTTCAGAACATAGGGGAAGTAGATTGAGAAGGTGAATGGAAATGGTATCTTGATGGAGTATGTGCCAAAGGATTCAAAATAAGGCAGTGACACACAAATTGCAAATGCTGTAAAATAACATGGTAAATCTTTAGTCAAAAGCAGGTAGAACATCTTCAGAAAGTTTCATGTAAAAGTCAGTTACCTTTAAGGCTACATTGTACACTGAATTACCATGTCATTTATATGCATTTACACATCTTTTCTCCTCAAGTTCAGTTTTGTAGATCTGAAGTGCTAATTGCTCTTAATACTACAAGAAACAAGTATTTCCTAATCAATTACAAGTTCTGTCACTCCTGCATTTGCAGTGTTTTCAACAGAACCTCAGCAGGCACGTTTCCTGGTGTGAGTATGATATAAGTTGCTAAGTACAACCTGGGCCAGTAAGGTCAGCTACTGTGGGGGAAAAGGCAGCTTTGACCATGTGCCATCTAGTGTGGTCAGTCTTGAATAGAGGAATCTCTGTGTCTTTTGGGAGGGCATTTTTTTCCCCTTTACCCAGAAAAATGACTGTTTCCTCACACTATTAAAAAAAAAAAGTTGAAATAAATAAACAAAAAACCCCAGACATAACCCCAGAGAATACCTATTAAGGAAAAAAAAAGGTACAGAAAAGAGAACGACAGGTTAATATTAGAATGCATAAACATAAATGACATAAAAAGAAATATCTTACTGAAGAAGGTTTAAGGAACAAATCATTACCTTTCCCATCTCCTTACCTTTAGCCAGAACTGAAAGGGGGTAGAGCAGGATGCACAGTGAGAAATTTAGCCATGTCAGTGGTAGGTAGTATATTCCTGTCCTTGCTAACATGTTGTAAGTGTACCTGCAGCAAGAGGAACAGCAAGTATGCTCAGAGTGAGTGATCATGTCTTTGAAATAGAGATATATTATTGAAAAGTCCATGGGAATTACAGAAGAGCTTGGAGCTGTCAGAAAATTTCAAAGCAGTACTGCAGCAGCTTTGTTAAGGTTCTAACTGATGTCTGAAAGTCGATGGTTTGTTGTTTTGAAAGGATTGTCTCTGGTGCTACCCCAGAGCAGGCAAGCAGCAGTACAGCCCTCCAGCCCAAAGATGTTATGGGAAACTAGCATGATTTCATTTTGGTCCATCAGAAAATGGATTTCAGATAGGGATATTAAAACTGAGGAGGGAAGACAGAATACAAGTGGTGCTGGGAACCAAGAATGTGCTGATTTATGACTGCTGAACAACCTAAACCACTGCTGGAGGAAGCTAAACAGGAAGGTAATTGCAAGTAGACTTCCATAGTAGGGCTAGCTCCTCTGAACCACAGAAGGGGTAGTATGTGCCAAAAAAGCAGTTACTCTTCAATGTATTGCAGTGTTTTATTCTTACTGTGTCTGTTACTGTTGCTCACTGAAGGATCAGAATGCCTAGGACTTAAGTCTCCACAGGTGAGCTCATCCTAGCTGATTTTATCTGAAAGCAGTACAGCAGATTTCCAGACACCAGACAAACAGGTCTGATGGCATATTTGGTCAGATGAGAGGCTTTTGGCCCTGTGGTCTTGTTAGAGATAAGAAAATAAGGATTTTTAGCCACTGTTAACTAGTACTGTTTCTGGCAGATGGAAGCAGCATTAAACAAACTTCCTCTGTTCCTATCTATTTCATTTGATGTTAATTTTGCATTATTAATTTTCTGTCATTCCCTGGACTTTAAAAGAGTTTTATAGGGTATAACTGTACCACCTTCTCTCACATTTGCCCTCTGCAACCTCAGGATTGTCTCCCATTTTTTTAGTTGTTGATTCTAAGGCATAATCTCAACCAAATACAAGAAGGAAACAGCCGTTCTCTCTCTATACAATTCCTTGGGCTGTGTGTAAGATAAGCAGGAAAGATCAGATACATAAAACCTTGTAGCATTTGCACTCAGCTCATCATTATCTGTAATGCAAAGGCACTCACAAGACTTTGCAGCCAGTATTGTTCACACTTTTAGCCTCTCTTCAGCTGCAGAGAACCCTTTCATCTAAGACTAGGTTCTACTATTTTAGCTTTACAGACTTCAAAAAGAAAGGGATTGGAGCAATAATCCAAGTAATTATTACAGGTAGTAGTTTATTTAACACATGTAGTACAAATACTCTGAAGTTGCTTTAAAGTCTTTCTTATGAATTCTACCTGACACTTTATTTTTTCAGATCTGTTGTATAATACACATTTCCTTTGCTGCCTGATTCTGCATTCCACAGTCAGTCCCCAAAGCAATGTATTTAAAACAGCATAAAGCTGGTTTAGCAGCAAGAAACAAGACAGAAGATTTTCCTCCCATGCCATGTCTTGTTAAAATGTTTTTATGTTCCATATGTCTTCTGTGCTCTAAGCCTACAACCCAAAGAGGCTTAAGTTACATTTGAGAGATGTTACTGACTTCGGATATTGATGGGAAAGTCAGTAGTGTTGAATTTTTGGCATTATACTTTCAACACAGGAAGATACAGGTAACTTTCCATCGTACTACATTTTTGAGGGAAAAATCCTGAGCTGAATTCCTGTCCATTCTGCTTCATATTCTTGCGGTATGATGTATGCCCTACAACAGCAAAGTTCTTCATCTCTGTGGCAAGAGCTCTTGACTTTTTGGAGAGCACAGTGCAGTTAACCCAGAATAGTCTTTCCATCCTAGTGAGACGTTCTGCTGGGGCTGCCTTACTGTGACCTCAGTTGTGGATTGAAGTGAGATGTTAGTAAATAAATCAAAGCAATTTTAGAGTTGTAAATTGGGTTCAGAAATTGCTGTTGCATGGGAGGTAGTTGTGATCTCCTTAGAAATTTTGGTTTAAAAGGGCAAAGCCTGTGAACTACCAGTGTTAATGCGATGATTTACTTCTGTAAGTCACTCTGCCTCTCAGCTTTGTGGATTTTTGTAAAAATCAGTGAGTAGCTTATAAGGTCTAACCTTTTATTTAAAATGGATAATGTGCTTTCCTACCAATTTTGAATCAGTGACATGAGCCTGCAGCAGTGTGGGGGTGGGGTTCCACTCCCAGGAATGATCCATGTTCCCCTCATGGTTTTGCAGGTGGCGCCTTACCTGACCACATCAAGTGAGTTCCAAAGGAAAAATAAAATGCACACGACATACTTCCCTTGAACTTCATCCTGGCTGTTGATCACGACAAATAAAACTATTATTCTCTCGGTGATCTGAAAAGAAAAAATAATTGTGAATTCAGGCAGCACTTTCTATAGCTCTTGTTTCTGTGCATTTTGGCCAAATAAGGTGCCACAGGTGAATCCAGTTAGCTTTACACAATTGCTTCAGTGAGTATTTTGTTTTGTGGCTTGCTTTTCTTCAAGACCCGATTGCCTTCCAGCTCAGGGAACTGGAAACTATTGGCTGCAGCATCATAGAGCTGCTAGAATAAGGGGAAACATTTCTCACCAGAGGATGACTTGGGTTTGTAGCTTAGGAAACCGGTGGATGAGCTGGCTGAGGTTGTGAGAGCAAGGACATCTCCCCCATGGGTAGTATTGCCAGACCATTGCTACTCTCACAGCTCCAGCTCTGCTTTCCATAGCTTGGGGATCTAAGTCATGAGTGATCTCTCTCACACAAGACTTGCAGAAAGGAGGAGGAAAAGTAGAATTCCTTATTTTTCTTTCCTTCTTATTTCTGTCTAGAAGAAGTGGATTGAAGTTTGTTATTTATGTGAATTATTGCCATGATATTTATGTCATAACATTTTTTCTATTGGTTGGCTCATATGCAACCCACAAGTTATGACTTTACAAACAAAAAAATATGAAAATGGATTGAGCAGGCAGTGTCTCCAGCTGAAAAGAAATACTTCAGCAATATTAAAGCTCGGTGTTTTTTTTTTAAAGATGTGTCTTTTTGCAGCTTTCTCAGACAAGCTCCCTAATAGTATTCGTGCCCTGCCCAGTACTGCCAACAGTTGCTTGTGACACTCTCCTGGGACATACCAGTTCACCATGATTTACACTTTGAAAGTACTGAGGGAGAAGACACGCCTCTCTCTTCGGTTAGTATGAATTGGTATAGCTTCATTAGCTTTTTTGAAGCCCACTGCCATATCTTCCATAACGTAGCATAAGTTTATTGATTTTACGGTTTCAGATGTCAAGTCAGTGAAAAGTCATGAAATAGAAAGAGATTAATAAGGTCATTTTTGTAAGTGCAGTCATTCTTCTTCACTGGTTTCGTCCTACCTTAAACAGAACAAGAACTTGACCTCTCGGCAAGTTTGTGCAGTACATAACATCTCAGCGGTTTGCTACATAATGTTTACTAGTTCCTGTGTGGAGCATTCTGGCTACAGAGAGGTTTTGCAAACCATGTCTGTCAGATAAAGCAGCCATCACTTCACTATTCAGCAAAATTACGTGAGAGCAGTTTTTCATACAGAAAGAGAGCATATCTGTCCCCTCAGGATCTGCTTCCTCATCTTGAAAAGCACTGAGGGAACCACAACAGAAAAAAATAGTTTTGCTGTGCCTCACCCTGCCTTGACTGTCATTGTGTGCTGCTGATCCTATTGGTCCCTCATTGAGGAATTCAGTTCTACGAAGGTCAGATGTTGACAGGCGTCTGTATAGACAGGCTGGGAAATAGAGAGTGAGAGGTACAAAGTCCTACGTTTGTATGCTGATGCTGAGGAACCTGGCAAGAAAACGGGAAATGAAAGCACTGATGCAGGATCTGAAATGGAGAAGGCACATAGAAGAAGCAGGGTAGGACAACCATCACAAGAGAGAAATCAGAAAGAAGGCAAAAGCAGTGTGAGCACTGAATGGGATTCTGCGCTGGAGAGAGCACATAAAATAGAACACAAGCTAAAATCATTTTGATGAAGGATGGTAAAGGAGTGCAGTATTGGTGGTATGTGCATTTTCTTAACAATCCTAAAATCAAATTGGGACATGGAGAGAGAGAATTCTGCAATACTGTTAATATGTGAGATTTTTCATGGAATCACCTCACCTAGGGACCAATGTGATACCACACTAATGAGAAGGTGGACATGGTTTTAGATCTGAGAGCTGGCAGATTTTCCAAATGGTCACATGCTACTCAGGAAGAGGCTTGGTGGAAAAATGGTAGAAAACAGCATGGATCAAATGGTCAGGTGCTTATTGCTTCAGTGGAGATAAAAGGATACATAGATTGGCACTATCCCCAGTTTCAAAAGGATAAGCACTGGCCACGAGACAGAGTGGCTTTGGTGACCTGCAATTCAGCCTCATGGTCTGGGAGTGGAAGAGGCTGTGGATTTGTTTTTGCTCCCAGGGCACAGGCAGATGCACAAGAAGCACTGAGTATTGCCTAGTTGAGGCTCAGCAGATTTTCCCCATGAGAGGGTTCACATTTGGGAAGGGAAGCAGTGGAGGCACTGATCCTAACCCATTACAGATGATTGAAGTTAGTAATCAGACTGTGTCAAGTAGGTCAAGCACCTGCAACAACTGGATCTGACACAAAGGTCACCTGTAGGTCTTCTGTTCTGTCAGACTGCAGTCTCAGCCAGCAAACAACAGGATGCACAAATCAGCCATCAGAGGCCAAAACTGAGAACTGCTCATGTCCCTGCACCAGAGCACATCTGTGGGACAGGGCACAGGCCTGGCAGCTCAGGGCCACTGTGATGTCCTCACAAGGTGTCGTGGTTTGTGAGGAGCCACTTTTGCTTGGTAATGGGGAGGGGACTGCAGTGCAAGTAAACAGTTCTCGGACTTTCCTGCAGCTCTCAGGTTCAGACCCCACTCTGGCCCAGCCAGGCCAATCTGGCATCTCTGCCATCACTATGGCAGGATGGGAATTTGAAATGCATGGAAGGAGATGGAAAGGAAGGGCAAGATGGAGGCGGCCACACAGATCAAGCAGTCAGGAAAGCCAAAAGAAGTGATGCTGGACCAGAGACACCCTTGCAGCCTGTGATGAGAAGTAGAGACCTCATGACAGGGGCTGAGAGTTAAAGCCTTTGGGTCAGAGGGAGTGAGCAGTTTAGACTCCAACCTGGAGAAGATGAACTGGGGCTGCAGTGGCCCATTGAAACAGCTATGCAGGGCTGCCAAGTGTGTGGGAGACCCTGAGCTGGACCAAGGAGCACTTCTCCTCAGGAGTGTGATAAGCAGCAAGAGACATCACCTGTCTGCAGGTGCATGACTGCACCTCTCATTCCTTGTCCCCGGCACTGCTCATGGAGGTAGGAGGTAATGACACAAGAGAAAGGAGTGGGGGAAAGGTGATTTTAAAGGGCTGGTTGCACTACCACCATTTGCCTTACTCTGTGTTATTTTTCCGTTGGATATTTCTGTCTGTTATGTTTTGGTTACAGGTGGATTAAATTAAGTTTAGTTTTCTTCCCTAGCCTGAGCAGCCTTCTGTGTTTTCTCAGGGATCATAAGCAGCAATTAACCCCTCTCTGTCCTTTGGGAGCTTCAAAGTCTGTGGTACTTAAGTCTAATGTAGTCTTTCGTCTCTAGATGGGCCTAAACCACAACATGAGGATATGCAGTGGCATTGTACCTCATTTCTGTGTTCTTCAAGAGGTTGCCTACCTGCTTGATTTTATTCTCCTTCTTTGAGACATTGTGCTCTCTTCTTTCATAGCCCATTCTTTGGGTAACCCACACAAATTGAAGGCAGATGCAGGGGTTAGAGGTTGGGGACATTGAGACAAGTGACAAGGCAGAGTGCTACTTGGAGAGGAGATTCCAGTGAATATCTGTTGATATTGTGTGTCTGTATACATACATATATGTATATGTCTGTGTATACACACAAGCATACAAATATATACATGTATAAAAACCTTGTGCTGCTGCTCAGCCACAGCACGTTTCCTCCATGGATCATCTGCCCTTGTGTGAATTAAAATAGCTTTCTCTATTGCTACTGTCTTGCTTAAAAAAAAAAAGGTCAAAACTAGAAGCTCTATGTTTTCATATTCATAAAAAAGGAAGTGTGTGCAGACACCTCACAAAGCGTAAATACAGTGGTTTCATTTTCCATTCTTTCTTGTTCTTTGTGTTAAACTGGAATTTCCTTCCTCTCCCAGCACTGGTGTCTCAACAGAATACAGCAAGTTCTGTAGGATGGTATAAATTTCCACAAGACAGCCTGGGCGTTTGAAGAAAGTAAGTGAAACAGAGCCAATTAAACTAGCTGAGGTTAGGGCAGGAGCAGGCAGCACCTTCGCTTCCATTTTATAATAACACTGATTGTGCAGTATCTTACTTGGTACCCGAAACACTTACATAGCTCTTTGATTTAGTGAATGTTTAAAAATTAAAAGTGCTACTAAATATTTAGGTTGAGTTTAAAATGTTTTTATTGCGTAGCTGTAGTACAGTGCTTTTGGTCTGGTAAATCTAATGCTTTTTGCTGATGTTTTGATCACAAAAACGCTAGTTCTTTCTCACACCTTTCCTACCCTCTTCCTTGTTAAATTACTGGTTTCATCTGCCTTTACTCACTGGCCAGACTACTAAGCTGTTTTGGCAGCTTCAATGACATGTGATACATTCTCCTATCCTCCTCTTCATCATTCAAGATACAAACGTCCTCAGAGACATTCCTTTGCACCCCTCCCTTGTTTTCTTCCATAGCATCCATCACACAGGACTCACCATTCTTTCATGGTGCATCTAGGCCTTGGCCTACCTAACCCTTCTCAGGTGCCAGCTGGCCTGAGACTTTGTCCCTCAGTGAGACTTCAATCGATGTCTTTTCCATAAAACACCTCCAAGTTTGCTTCTCCACTGTCTGTAATGTGTTTCTCAAAGTGTTCTTTGTAAATGGTACTAAACCAGGATAAACAGCATATCAGGTAGAAATCCTTCATTTGCACTTTGCTTTAGATCACTTCTCTGCTATAATGCAAAATGACTGACCACCACAAGGGTGCTTTCATAGCTTGTTCTATTCAGGGTGGCATAAATCTCCACCTTTGTGCTTCCCTGACATTGCCAGAGCTGTTCTCTCATCTGAGTGATCACCTGAGTGAGATGAACTCCCCTGTGGTTATGTATCTATGTCCACAGCCTGAGGGATATGTTTCAAGCCTAGAGACAGAACAGGTGTTGAGAACACAGAACAAGGCAGCCACTATCAAACTTGAAGCTTTACCAGTACTCAGACTATGTGCAGTGGTCCAGTAGGCTGCAGTAAGGTAAGCATCTCTGTTCTTCCCTGGTTCATTGTGGAAATTGGTTAGGGCAGGAGTCTTTTTCCATAAGAGGCAGGGACGAAAGTGTGGCAAGACACCTGGGAGTGCTGTTGGTACACAACTGCTTAGTCTGCACCGATGACAAAAGCAAGGCAACCCAAAAGAAAGCAGAGTCTACACCAAAGAGCTTGTACAACTTGCTTGCGTAGCATGAGAGTACTGTAAGATGAAGGCAAGAGAGTTGCATTTGCTCTGAGAGAGCACTTGGGGAAAGAACCAAGTAAGGATCCAAAGCTATCTTTGTTTTGAGGCAAATGTTTGGAGTCACAGTGCCATGTCATTTCCTGACCCAGCCTTCTCTGTGCTGTTATGGAGAGCACTGAAGTGATTACTCAAGAAAAGTCACGTTTTTCTTGCTCAGAATATCCATTTAATATCTACTGTCTTTTGTGGTGACACAGAGTAATGTTTGTGCAGGCTTCCCTAATCTCTGCCTCTGCAGGGCTGGGTAGGAAAGGAATGGATTCTGTCAGGGCTGGGGAATGTGTAAACTCAGCCAGGACAAGCTGTGCTTTAATGACTATTAGCATTAGCAGGTTGCTCTTCTCTCCAAGTCACAATATAAGATTTATTACAGGACACATCAGATGGGATACTATTTTTTTTCCCATAAATCAGTGTAAGAGCATGTAGATCTAGGTAGAGAAAGCCAGTTAATTGCATTTTGACAAATTTGCTACCATACTTGGTGAGTAGCATAAAGAACAGAGATCTGTCTTAGTCAGCCGACTTCTAATGGATATTTTAAAAGAGGAACATCTTCACGCATGCAGTACATCATTTGACAAAAGTGGGCTATCCAGAAAACTAAAAACATAACTGGCTCCTCTTAGTCTTCTACGTTCTGATTGCTGAGACCAATACTAGTTTCGCCATTATTCAAATTGTAAGGATTGGGAAGGTTTGAAGGTAAACTTTTTCTAATGCATTAAGAAAAATACCAAAACCTCAGGTTAACTCTCAACACAAAACAAGAGTGTGGTAAGGGAAATGTCAGAAAATCATCTTGTTTTCTGCTATAGTATGTGATCTTTCAGCTGTTTTTCTGCCTACAGATTAACATATGCCACATAAACTCCTTAACGGCATTAGAACCTCTGAATGTTGCCACAGTTTGCCCCTGTCTGGGTTTGAGAGAGCAGAGACCCTTACAGCAGTAATATGGCAATCCTTTCTTCTCCCTCTTAGCATTAATTCTTCACCAGTCCCTTAGTTTCTCTTTCTTAATAAATTTTTTTTCCTTCCATACTCCATGACCTCCAGCAAACCCCGTTTCAGGTGGTTTGCTCACTGCTGTCCCTTGGCTAGTCCACAAAATCTTGTGTTGTGATTGTCTACAAAATAAAATACACACTTGTCAGTGAGGAAAGGTAGAGAAAAGAATTAGCTACTGAAACTCAGGCTCTGAAATGTTTCCTTCTGACTGTAAACAAGTTGTCTGGGAAGGCAGTGTCAACAGCCACCTATGGCACCCTGGAATAGGGGGCTGCCCCATTTCTGCAGGTGAATGCTCTTCCGGACATCTTCCACATTTCTGCCATTGTGGGCTGGGCATGTGACACTCACTATTCAGGTTCACTGCGGCTCTTTCCCAGTCTAGTTCCGAGAGTTCAGTTCCTACAGTTAACAAACATTACCAGACTGAGCTCCCTGAGGAAGGGTGCAGGCTGAGTTCAAGAGTATTTGAGCCTGGGCTTATCCAGGGGCAGCCATGGCTGAAGTGTGTAGGTTGTGGAAGAAGAGTCTTGAGAAATAGACCTACCTGCAAAAACCTGGGGAAGAGACGGCTTTTATCGATGCCAACGAGGATGTGTAGGATCTCCAATATAGACAACAACTGGCAAAGGCGCATTACAAGTCCTATGGAGTAAAACGTGTCGGCCAACGAATCTACAGACGAAGAAAATTAGAGGGTGGCTGTTTGGAAAAAGTCTGGACCAGCTACTGGAGATGACAAGAAATAAAGCTGATATGGTACCAGGCTTTTGGGTAACAGAAGCAGAGCTTCAGGGAGCGGAGGAGGCTGTCCATTTTATGTGGCCCTGACAGAGGCAGGAAGCTGACAGACGAGTGGGGTCCCCAACGGTTAATGCACTGGCAAATGCGGTGCAGGCTGTGTTGGTTTAGAGATACCACTTTTTTTGTTGTTGTTGTTTCCAAATTTCACGAAATGTTGAGGGAATGTATGAGCAATGCCTCAACATGAGGAGATGTTGAGTTCCTGCCTGCATCTGTCTGTATCTGTGGCCCGCCCTAAAACAAGTAGACCATAAAGTAGGTGTTTTATGTGCTACAACTGTTCACCATTGTAGGTCATTTTAAATTTTCAGTCATTGCTTTTCTATTTATGTGTCTTAACCCCAGGCAACGGAAAGAGAAAAATGGTACAATGCTTTTGGAGAGAGAGAGTCATGTGCAATAACCACAAAGTTATTCCCTCCTAGTGACCATTCACCATAATGACTGGACCTGGTCACATTTAGGTCTGTGTCTAACCCACGTGTTACTTGCATGCTGCTGAATATTAAACCTCATTAACAAAGCAAAAGCTTCATTCCTAATGTGATCCAGGCTGAATATAGGTACCAGAAATCTGTTCATCGTTTTTAATGGAAGAAACATTGTTTTTCTCTAACTGAAATTTCCACTCCTAGCACTGGATGTACACCTGTTCAGAGTCCTAACTTTATCTCTAATTTGATATTTCTGTGTGTTGCTGCTTTTTAAAATGTTTGAGGAGAATACAGAAAGAATCCTACCTTTTCCAAATGACATGAACCTGATGATCATGTTCGTAAATATCCAGGAATGTCCACAGAATTGCATTAAGTCATACACAAAGAGGTAGGTGTTCATTGTAAAGCTGTGGAGGTGAAAATGGTAAAACAAACTGCATGACAACATTTAACCTTGTTGACCTGTAGAATGTGCACCCTCTTTGGACATGCTGGTAAATGAAATGAAAACAGCTGAAATGTAACAAGATCAGTGAAAACTATCTGTCAGCAGTCACAGAGCAGTACTCTCCCTCATGGGTCAAAGGGTCCCTTTGTTTTTAAACCTAAGGATATGCCCAGAGCCATGTTCTGAGTTTGCACAGGTGATGAGGACATCTGTGGCCATACAGTGAGCTTTGTGCCTCCAGAGGAGAAGGTAACTAAACAAAGACGCTCACACCGAGTGCTGGGTCTGAGCCTGAGCCCCTCTGCCTTGACAGTGTGACCAGGCTGGAGGGACTGCTGGGGTCACAGCCACTGCAGCCCTGCTGAGGGCCTTGGGAGTTCTGCACCTGGGTGAGGTTTTACCCTATGTTTCCCAGAAGACATGCCTCTCATGTGCACTCAGGAGGGATTAAAGTACAACACAAATAATTTGCTGTCTCCAGCAGACAGCACAGCTGCATCACAGCTGTGAAAATTTAGATGAAGAAATGGGAGAGAATATCACCTTTCAATCTGATTTTATTTGATGCAGACTGAAGGATACCTGCCTTTCCCTTTCTTTAACCAACGTGATCTACAAATGTTAAACATTAGATTAATGTCTCTTTGAACAGCTTGTGTTTCAAGTTGCATTTAATAATGACAATCTTCTCCTGTTGGAGCAGACTAACTTTTGTACTACTTTCACCCTAATTTTCATAGGTAACCTGACTTTTTGCAAAACTTGATAGGCTCTGGAGATACTTAGTTTCCTTTTCCCATAAATGTATTTTCTCATGACCAATTCCGGAGAGAGGCTTGCCTGTCCTTCAGCTATGAAAAGGACTGTCTAACTTTTTGAGAAGAAGATTTGTTAATTTCATGCTAGAACTTTTCTCCTGTGCTTGACCAGTTACTTTCCTGCCCCAATATATAGCGAGTTCTCTTTCATTTGCTTCTGAATCCATTGTGTTCATGCTGTCTGTCTCTGCCATCAGACTTTATTTCATTTATTTTATTTGTTGATAAGCACAGTGAATTGCTCTATAGAAATATCTAAATATGATAAATACATTTACTTCATTCCTAGCATTTGAACAAGATCATAAATAACAACCTGCAATGTTTTCAGTCTACAAATTGATCTAGATAAACTGATCTTCTATATTTTTAACCTAAGTATATCCTAGGAAGGTCATAGAAAATGCCCTTCTTCCTCTCCTCTGTTTTGCAGGATGGCTACTATTTGTGTCGATGCTTCTGTAAGCACAGAAAGATGTGTTGGCATAATCTTCTGCCCAAGAGACACGGATGCCCTTTCAAACTACAAAAATAAGACACATGAAGACCCAGACTGTATTCTATAAACACTGCTTTTGGGAAAAATGTGATACAACTGAATTAGGCTAAAGTCCAGTGAGCTCTGTGAATATTGACCCAAATTCCCACCTGCTTTGTTACTAAAAGACACTTGGTTCTCTATTGTGGAGGTAAAAAAAAAAAAAAGTGGCACACTACCCGTTTTTAAAAGGCAAAAAAAAAGAATATTGTTCTGATTTAAGAAAATCTTATTACTGGATGGACAGGAATTACTATGGATGTTACAGGAACAGTTAAAAAATCTTGAGGCTTTCCAGTCAGCACCTCCACCAGTCTCTGATACTCCCGTGTGGGCTTTGCATGCTGAGTATGTGATTTCTGTCTTCTGAAGTTCCATTTGAGACATCTGTCTCTCATCTTCAGAACTTGTCTTTCAGTGATTTGGGTTTGTTTTCTGAACTCTTCTTCCATTGGCTGGCTAGAAAATTGTTGTCCTTATGATTCTTAAGATGTTTAATCTTTGCTAAACAGAGCTTAGCCAAGAGGACATTTGTAAACGCAGCTTCACACTAGTGTTCTGGCAGCTGCTGCATGATGGGACTCATCGTCTTTGAAATATGCTGGTGACTATTGACATGTATGCACACTATGGCACTATGGAGAAGGCCCCATATTCCCTACCAAGTGCAGAGGCATGCTGGCAGGCAGCATGCCGGTGCTACCTGGGAGGACTATTCTGAGCCCCATTGCTGCCAGCAGCACGGCTCCCTTACTTGGTGCTTCTCCCCACTGTGGGAAGGCCTCATCTCAAATTGGAGCTTCATCCTACCACGTTGCTCCCTGGACACAAGGTACCTAACAGAAACCTTTGACAGGAATCTGCAGAGAGTAAAATGTGATCTTGATGTAATCAAAGGAAACTGGAATGTAACTCTTCTTTAAGGTCTTTCTCATTTCAAAGGCTGATATCTTCACCTAGAGGTCCAGAAGCAGCCTGAGAATAACCTATTTCACTGTCCTAACTGTTTGGGGCACAACACAAAGTTAAGCCATCAGCTTCTGCTTGGAAGATCACTGGCAGATGAGGTGAGCTTCTATTAGGTTTCCTGCTCCTCTCTGTTCACAGCAAGCACCATTCCACATTTACCTTGCGAAGCCCACTTCTGTGGCACCCTTGCAGACAAAATGCTGACTAGCAATCTATCAGGTAGGTGCTCAGTTCCTGACCCTCCCCCAGAGTTGCTGCCTGACCTTACCAACCTCACTGTAAAATGATCTTGCCACTGCATTTATTCCTTGCAGAGTGTTGTGCTTTAACACTTTCAAGTTGCTATGAAGGCATTGGGGAAGCACAGTTATGCCTGCACTGATGACAGGAAAAAGAAACAGACACGAGTCTTACAGTAGGGAGATCCAAAAGGCTGGACTCTGTTGTTTTAGTTGTCTGTTCCATGTTGCTTGCTGTGGCTGATTTTGTACCAAATATATTTGAAATGTTAGGGATGCATTTATCATATTTAGGATCAGCCTTGCCTAGTGGAAAACTTGATCTGCTTTCTCACTGGGCTCAAAACCTGGAAACTAGGTGAAACCTAAGACCTCTCAGAAGTAGCACACATAGCAGCATGATCCTAAACATACTCTTTTCCCTTTTCTTCACCAGCAGAGATTTTACCAGTGACATAGTTTTAGCTTGTAAAGCCAGACATATTTCCACAGGCAGAAAAATCATATAATTGTTCCACTTTATTATTTTTAGCACAAAATTCTTCAGTGTGTCTCTATGGTAGGTATCCTTTGGGACAAGTGCAGAGACCAGTGCCCTCTGTGTCTGAAGCGTGGTCAGGACCATGTGGCAGGTAGCCCAGCTGCCTTGCCCTGGCTAGCTGTCCCTTGCAAGGTGCCAGGATGAAGGCCACACTCAGGTCCTCTCGGGGGCTCCCACCCAGGCCTGCTGAACTGAGCACTTCCCTGCACTCTGCCACCTTCCCGTGCACATGGGGAAGCAACTGCCGCTCTGAAACCGCACAGACATGTTCCCTTTTTTTGGCTTTGTTCTTTCTTTTTTTTTTTTTCTCCACAGGAAAGGTCTGCTAGAAAAGCCCCTCTGCTGACAAGTTTTGCTTTTGTCATATTGGTCTGAACTCCTTCCCCCTCCTCCCACCCATGTGACAAGCTACAGCTCAGAAAGAAGAAAGCTGCTGAGAAGCCATACAGAAATTTTTCGCTCAGGAGCGCGTCCCACCCCACTTTTTTTACTTTTTCCCTTTCGTATTTCTTATTAGGTCACCTGCACTCAAGAGATATTACCTGTTGCGGGGGTCGGGTTGCTGTTGCTGCTCCTGATGTTTCTCCCTTTCTTTACAGCTGCAGCAGCTGTTTGTTAGATCACCCCTCCTCTTTCCTCTTCCCCCACCCTGCAACGTCACTGCGTGTAGCACTAAGCAGGAACAACACTGCACTTCCCAAGAAAGCAGCTTCTAACCCCAAATATCTCCACTCTGCCTTGCTCCTCACCCAGCCTAGCCTACCCTTACCTACCCTACTCTAACCTAGCCTAAATTGGTCTCTCATTACTGTACCAGTAAGTTAGTCTGTAAATCCTACTAACTTTGTCTCTCAACCAAGAAAAATATTTTGAAGGATTACTGAAGAAATGTGAAATGTAAAGTTTGTTTTTCTCTTTAAGTCACCAGCACCACAACAACACTAACAATACTATCAAATGATAAGGAAGGCTGGTAGCACAGCATAAAAAGAGCCCTTTACTTCAGATGCAGGAAAGAATTTTCCACTTGAATAAATGTCTATTTATTCAAGCCATTGTGAAATATAGGCACTCCTGGCAGAGGAAAGGTATTTGTGCATCCTAGTTCACTTCTGCCCATAAATGTCTTGGGCATCTCAGCATAAATCAGATGAAGAGGAATGCCATAATGTGTTTATAAACTCCCTTCTGCCAATAAACATTCTTCCCACTGGCATTCATGTTGAAAGCACATCCCATCCTACCATGAGACCTGGAATTCAATGTTACTGCTAAAGAAGTCACAAAGGTTCTAATGCCTACATGTGTAGGTACAAAAAGTCAGGGGAACAAAATGTACGTTGCTGGGTCTCATCCCTACTCTTAAGTGTCACTAAGCTCCTGGCAAGACCATCTCCACTCCCTGTGGTGTCCTGGAGAGGTAAGGAATACCTCCCTGGTAAGCAGGTGACTGTCAGCATATGCTGTGGGACATGGTTATGTCTCTCCTCTCGGACCTTAGCATGTTTGGCTTTCCTGCTGCAGTGACAGCTGACTTGTACTCTCAAGAATCATCATCTTTTTCTAGTCCAAGGAATGTATTATTTTCTCAGGGAACAATAAATCAGCATTAATTAAAGAGTTAAGCAATTAAACATGGCTGTTGGAAGGATCAGCCCATACATAGCTCTTGCAGAACAGTTTACATGCTGTGTGTCTCTGGGAGGACAACTGGCATGACTAATACTGCCAGGAGCTGAGATCATGACTAACAAGATCCAGCAGTAGGAGGAATGGCATCAGGAAAATATGTAAAAGCAACAAAAAGCAACGAAAGCTGACTCAGCTTTGTGATGCTCAAAATCCCGCTAGTGGGCAGCTGCCAAGTTGACAAAGGGCACCTGCAAGAGCTCCCAATCTGGATACGAATTGCCTTTTGTGGTGCTGGCCACTCTCATGGCACAGGCTGTCCAGGGGCCAGCGGGGATGGCCTTGTTGGCCTGTGTTCCTCTTTGTTTGGAAGTATAGAATACAATTCAGCCAGTGGGTAGTAGTACTGGCCATATTGATATGGCCAATGAGATCTGATGAAAAATCCTTCTCTGAAATACGAGGGGTATTTTCTGTATGTAGCTGTCTCTTTTGCTGTGGGATTTGCAGCTGTGTTCTTGTAGTGCAATGGCCTAAGTGTGTGAGAAGGGAAGATCAGTAAGGGGAGATAACAGCTTTAATTAGGCTAGATGGAAGTGAGAACACTTCCAGGGACACAGGTTTTGGAGAAAGGCTTTTATGCTTGAAACATTTAGCAATTTTGTAAGCTGCAGACACTCAGATGAAAGCAAGTATTAAATAACACTATTGGACCTCTTATTAGCTGGATACAAGAAGACTAGAATATGTCCCAGAAAAAAATATAGCTTTTCTGTTTGAAAAGTAAGCTTGCTTCTCCACTCCAGCTACTTCCCTTGCAGACGAAGTTCTGTCTAGAAACTCCTTAACCAGCATCAAAAAACCGCTTGTATGTAACTGCTGTCATCTCTTAGAACGAGCTTGATGACTGTTCAGCATGTGTCGAACCTGCGTCTCCTTGATTTCTCAAGATCTAACCAGGTTGTAACTGCGTTTGGTTTTGCTGCATCATGAGGTTGGAAAAACATGTTCTGAGCGTGGACAGGAGCTATTGCAACAGGGTACTTTATACCTAAAGTTACCAGCAACCTTGAAATATTTCATGCCCTACTGAAAGAATTTTGGTCCCTTGAGACAGGAAACATCACCAGGATAACATTTGTGCTCATTTTATTCATAGCTCTTGTTTCCAAATCCTTGCTATAAAAGCAATATGCAGATGTGTTTTAAGAAAGAAACCACGTGCCTTGAAATTAACTTTCAATGTTCCTAACTGTTAACTTTGTGTCTCCTTCTTCCCATGATTAGATTTTTTTTGACTACCTGAATTCAAGCCTATGTTTTAGCCAGCGGATCACACTTAAGTACTGATAAGGCACAGCTTTTAAACAAGTGTTTAATTGGAAGCACACCCTCCAGTTCCATTGACTCCAGTTAAAGAGTAAATCGTGGGCTGTCTAGGGGCCATGGGGCTGATGTGGTGCCATACTGAACACACGTTTGTCGCTATTTGCACAGAGCTAGCTGCCATTTTGTGCAACCAAGATCAGCAACAGGGAAAAGTGGCAGTGTTTTTATCTATGCTCTTAAACTGGGAAAAAGAGGAAGTGGCAGCTGCACCAGTTCCTTCCACTCACACTTGGGATTTTGTAAATTCAAACAGACCCTGTCCCACCGAAGCTGACTTGCTGGCATCCCCTAACAGAGTGAATCATCCCAGACAAAGTTTCTGGCTACTTTGGGATGAAGAAAAGTGTACCAGGTGCACAAGCAGTGTGCCACACAGGTCCTCCAAACATACACAGAACTGGAAGAACTTTCAGCTTTAATGTTTCAGCAGGTGAAAAATGGATGAAGTTTGGAAATGTTTTTGGAGAGAAAAAATCCAGACACTCAGTTTGGCTTTGGTGATCTGTGAGTGACTTTTTGCATTTACCATCTTTCAGGACAGTGCCAATGCAGGCATGGGTATTTCAGAAAAAGCAGACTGGTGGCATTTACTTACCGCTAACCTGCTGCTGGAGTTGAACAAGAGGTAGAGTGAGTGAAGCTAGACAAGAGCCTCCTGACAGTTCCTGTCCAGGTCTCCTTTGGATGAAAATGCAACAGCTTTACATGTCAGTTCCTAGGAATCTTTGCAGGAGCAGCTCACCAGGACTCTAGATTGCCCTTTGTACTCGCAACCAACTCCATAGCTCTGCAGGAGTGTGTTGATTTTTGGGATTTGTTATTTTCAGGAATTGATCTCACACACTGCAAGGTATTGCCCTAATCCCCGTACAGAGGTAATCAACAGAAACTACTGACTATGCCCTCAGTGTAGGATAAAACCACAAACAATTGTGTATCTGTAATACACAAACAATACTGTTTTTCAAAAAACTATTTCTGCCTGGAAGCCTCTTATTTTTATGATGCAAAGACTAACTTTTTTTAGGCTAATTATTATCACCTAGTGCTGCCATTCTTAAAAAAAGACCCACCTGTATCCATGCACAATTTGTTTTGAGGGGATGGATAAAAATTTTTTACAATTCATTTTTCTAACAGGGAGGGTTGTAAATAGCATCACACATTTTACATTTTAAAAACTATCCTTTATCTGGCAAAGGGTCCCGTCCTTTCTTCTCGTTCCCAACCAGCCTCTTTTCAGCAGAGTGGGAAATTCACTGGTTTCACTAGGGAGGCAGTGGAAGGATTAACCAAATCTCAAAGACATACCCAGTTCTGAAATGAGTCATGCTTCTGTCATCTTTGTGCCTCTCAGCTCACTGCACTCAGTGTCATTACTGGATGAGACTCGTGTGCACATCTAATGTACTTGATTGTTGTAGAGGAAGGATTACTACTTGATGGGCTATTTCCTCTCTTTTTTAAAAAAGTGTTAGCCATTACCAAGTCACTCAGAAGGTGTCATAATAGCTGTGAACATTTTCTAGGAGATTTATGGTTTGCACAAATAGGGACTGTTACCTGCTATGGGTAAGAGAGGGAGGTGTGCCCTATTTTTCTTCTGGTTTTGGTTTGTTGTTTTTTTTTTAAAGGAGATAAAACAAAGGGTTTAGTGTCTTGAAATAGTTCTGTGACCAATAATGTCATTCGGCACAAATCCTTTTTAAATACATGTGAGTAGCTGTGGCAGGATTTAACGCTTGTCCTGAGAACAACAGCATGAGTTTTACTACAAGCAGCAGGAGCTTATGTTTAACTGTTCAGAAACTGTTATCCCAAAAAAAGCTCTGTTAGAACCAATTTGAGCTTTTCCCCAAAAATGGAGGCCTGAACTGAATCCACCTCAAAACCAACAAGACTTGAAGAGAAAGTATGTTTGTTGCTTAGAGAAAGAACAACATTTTCAAAAACATTTGAAGTCAGGCTTTTTAGATTTTTGTAGAAGCAAAGTTTTCTATTTTATATAAATATATCTGTCAAGATACTTCCTTTCTGAGAAAATGAACCGTAACACAGAGTACTCCAGCTAAGTCTAGAGGAAGTTGTGTAGGCTCTGGCCTACCAAGATAAGAAACTTGAGGAATACAGACAACAATAGTAGTTACAATGAGCAAACATGGTGGTAACTGATGTGTAGGGGACAGCTGTGCTGTTTGAAATCTCAGTATTTAATCTCCTTAGTTTGGATTTTTACTTTCCAAACGCATTGCCGTGTTTTAATGTTTATTTGGTAGAGTGGAGTGTTAACTATTGCTTACTTTCACATTTTCAAAACCAGATAATATTATCTGCTTAGAAGGTTGAATTCTTTATTGGTGAAGGTCACGTGGTATTAGGATCCTAACTGCAAGCACTTGGGCTCAAGAAGGTCCATCTTAGAAAATGAATCAACCTTGCAGCTTCATAGAGAGAACTGAGGAAGGACACAAATTTCTCTGTGCTCATCTACTCATCACTTGCCATTTTGTCATCCTCAGCCTCCCTGAAACTAAAGGATTACCAGTTCTTGTGAGCTAGGGATTTCAGTTTCAGTGTTACACAGAGATGAAAGAAATTTACCCAGGAGACAACCAATGAAGAGCCTAAACTGCATTTGGCAGCAAGGTGGGCTTGGTAGTGGGGTGTTGCAGAGGGGAGGCCCCACGGCAGCTCTGCAGCTGCCCTCCAGTTTGCAAAATGACTGTGGCATGGCTTGCCTGAAGGCTGAGAGGAAAGACTGTCTTCAGTGTACCCTCAAAAGTGAGAAAACTCATGGGCTGAAATAAGGATAGTTCAACAGGTAAAGCAAAAGCCACATGCACAAACAAAGCAAAATAAGGAATTATTTCCCTGCTTCCCAGACATCTGGCCATCTCCAGGAAAACAGGGCCCCATCACACATAATGGATGCTTGAGAAGGTAAACAAACTCCCTTTCCTCCTCCTTCCCTCAGCTTTGTATGAGCTGTCCTGGATGTGTACCCTCACAGCTCCTTGTGACTCCCAGCCTACTCACTGGTGTGGCGCTGCAGTGAGGAGCAGAAAAGGCCTTGCTGCTGTGCAAGCAGTGCTTGGACGTAACAAAACGTCCCTGCGTTATCAACAATGTTTCTGGCACAAATCCAAAACACAGCCCCATACTAGCTACTGGGATGAAAAGTAACTCTATCCCAGCCAAAACCAGCACAAATCCTCAGCACTGAAAAGGCCCTGGAAAACCTTAGAAGGATGTTGTCAGTGTACGAAACACTGGTATAAAACATGAAAAGCACACTTTTGCCTATATGAGGACCAATAGGAAGATTTTTGGATATTAAAAAGCACAATCACTTTATTAGAAAGTATCAAATACAATCATACTTGGTTTGTTCACATTTTTGTTTTGCACTAAATTTCTGGAGTAAATTAATTCCATCAGTCAGAACTGAGGACTGACACTTTAAAATTTGTTCTGTATTTTTGTCACCTTTATTTATTGGTCTCCCCTCTGGTCTCTCCCTGGATGGACCCAGTGTTCCTTCACAACTGGGAGAGGGAACAGAATTTAGGGCTACCCCTGACAAGGACAGACTGTGTTGGAAGGGGTGAGGGCTGGCAGCATGCAGCAGCAGCCCATGCGGCTGTCTCCCTGCCAGTAGTTCCTGATGCCCTCAGCCCTGGTGTGAGTCTGTCTGCTCCACCATAGCATGGCTGTGGCTTCCCATGGTTGCTCTGAAGACTTCACAGCTGCCTTTCCTAGCAACAAGAGGTAACCCTGAATGACTGTTTGGAGAGTTATTCCATAGGCTTTTATCCTGCTCTATTTAATTTTTTTTTTCTGGTTTAGGTTTGCCTCTTCCCCCTCCCCCCCCATCAATTTATTAATAAAGTAAAACCAGAGCTGACAGAACAGTCCAAAACCATGGAATAATTGCTTTGAACAGCTGTAGCTAACTGTGACTTGCGAATAATTTTTTTTTCTGGAGTAAAGTCTGGAACAAATGTTCTTTGGTTCTGCTATGGGATACAAGGCACTTGACCCCAATCCCATAAATCCAGAAAACAGACTGCATAGATAAAGCCCAATTGGTTTTAGTGCAGTTTCCCAAAAACTTTCTTTCAAGAGTAGTTCATTTTTTCTTTTGACTCCCTTCTATGATCTTAACAGCTGTTTATTGATAAGCAACACATTCATAAGGATGTCTTGCCAGATGCATTTGTCTACAATTCCTACACTTGTCTACAAGCTCGCTTTGCCCTCTAGTGCCTATTCTTGGTGTTTTCCCTGCACTGCAAAGCAATCCCATTGACTTGAGATACGTCAAAACACATTTTTACTTGGCAACATGATTTTTAAGGATAATTATGACCAAAAAAAGAAATCTTAATCATATGAGAATTTCTGAACAATTTGTGCTGCACAAATCGTCATATGGCCCTGCAGGCAGGTGAGGCAATGGAAACTGGGATTCTTCATGAGAGAGCAGGTGAAAAAAGTCATGCTCATTCCAGGTTCCAGTAAAAATGAAGCCATTTCAATAATAGTTTACTACATTGCAGAAGCCACATGCACTAACAAACAGAAACAGAAAGGTAAGTAAGTGCGTTGAATGTTCTTTTATTGCACAGGCTTAGAAAAGTGCAAAAAACATGAAGCGCAAAAAACCCAAAGCAGCAGCAGGAGTAAGATTGGAAACAGTCTCGCAGTGGGGCCCATCTGAAGTGCTGTTAATTATAAAGCCTCAGAAATACAGGTTTTGCTGTAACACTTGTGAAAGGGTGTCACCAGGTGGAAAAATGGCTCTGATCCTTTGGTCTTTTCTCTTGTTCTAGATCATGGTTAAGTAGTTAGCTGTGTGTACTTCTGGTATTTCAGCTTCAGACCTGATATCCATGTCACTCGTTACTTCTTTAGCTTCCATCCAAACATGTGCACCCTGCAAAAGAGACCCCTGTCATACACATGGAGTCTGAGATCTGATATACCATTGCTATTGTTCTTATCAGTCTATTTTTTGTTTAGCTGTACGTTTTTACTATCATCCCTTTGAATGATGCTTCTGGATGGCTGGAGGTCAGGAAAAGCTTTGAAATATTTCCTCACCTGATGCTTAAATGACCCTCTAGCAATTTCAGTACTCTGGGACCAACATCATCCTCTTTGGGAGCTACAGCCATGCTCTCCCTCCTTTGCTTCTTTATGCTAGACCCAGAAGCCTGTGCCAACAGTACTTCAGCCTTGGCCAGAGGAAACAGGGTTTTTTTGAAGCTGTTGGGGTTTTCCACCTTTTCTTTTTTCCCCAATATTCAATAGATAACAGAGTCTGGATGTAGCTCTGTTTTTCCCATTGCTAAACTACAGAAACTAGGGAAAACACAATCATTTGTAATGGAGTTACCCAGGGACAATTTCCCAAGGGTAAAATCCTGGCTTAACTTCACATAAATTAGTGGATTTTTGTCCAGTTTGTTGCAAGTAATTTTAAAGGATTTGATTATACTGCAGTTATTACTCAAGGCTATGTGGTTTGGAGGGGAAATTAACTGGAATACCAAGGGCTTTATGTTTCTGTGGGTCAATTTGTGAGCAAAGGGAAAGAGGCAGAAAATGTCACACAGCAATAAAACACATCACGGAATGGTGATGTTCGAGATTGCAGTGGCCAGCACAAACACATCCACATGTAAGCAGGATATACCACAGGCAAATGTGGCTTTAGGGTACTTTTATGTAGAAAAGTTACCTCAAATAAGCTTGTGAAAGAGGTTAAAGTGAACTGGAAACAGAGCAGGAAGGAAAAGAAAGCCTTTCCCCCAGATAGTCCAGGAGGAAAAGATACTTCGATTAGAGGCAACAATGTCCAACTGAGAAGTTATTGCAGGAACCATAGCTACTGAAAAGAAATATCCTAAGTCGATAAATCATTCTACTTTAACTCTTTGAACAAAGTAATGACTCATATATTTTTAAAATACATACATTGCTGAGAAATAGCATAGAAACTTTGAGAGAATAATGAATGGTCTCAGCCTAAGCCAGGACCACTTAAATGAAAGTATACTACTTTATCTCTGACAGAACAAACCTAGCAATTCCTGTAAGGTGAGCAATGTATAGTTCATTCACAAGTATGTGCTTCTGTCTGTGTAGGGGAAATGAACCACAGCAGCTCAACTTTTCAGCAGAAAACACCAGAGGATGACACTGTTTGCTGTAAGATTGCAATCCCTTCCTGTGCAGCAGCCTTCACTGAAGAGTCACATAGATTAGTTTACAACTCATGTAGACACCTTGTTTAACATGGGGAAAATTGCTTGTATTGACTAATGCATTACATTTGCAAAAATGAATTTCAGCAATATAATTACTTAAATAAATCAAAATTAACACTGCCACAAGATAGATCACGGAACAAATAATAAGCACAAATATTTTTAAAACTATGTCAGGTCAAAATCTTTGTACCTTAATTGCTAAGCTTCCTTATGACTTTATCAATCAACTGAAGACATCTCCTCATTTCTGCACGGCCGATCTCCCAGGAGCACAGGTTGTGCTGTTTGTCTTTAAGAAAACAGTCTATTTTTTTGAAGTACTTTTTGAGTTTCAGCCTGTTGGCTTTACTTTGAAAGTAGAGGGTCTTCTTCTTGATTACACATGCCTCCAATTGCTCAATTTGCTGATAAAGTCCATTTTGGAATTGTTCTAACGCTGTCCCATCCCAAGCAGCTAGAGTCAGATTTTTGCTAAAGATGTAGAAGATATGTTGGAAGATCTCTTCAATGGCCACTTTGACAATCTCTTTCTGTCTGGGCTTTAGAACCTGTTTAGGAAATCTGAAGGACATTTTCTCTCTTAGACATTGTTGAGGAAACTTTTCACCCATTTTGTCCAAAAGTTTCAGGCTGTTCTCAATCACTTTTCTTTGCTGCAAAGGATGGTGACTGCACTGAAGACTGGAGACGATGGTTGTGCACAACAGAATGAGGCCAACTTGTATCAAGGCTAAAGCATTCATGATAAAGGTCTTGTGTTCCTCCTTTTCCGAGTATAAATTCTGAGAGACAGACTTGTGTGCTTTGAAGGTCAGTCGTAGGCTCCTGTTTCTTCAGAATCACGAAATTTAATTATTCTGTAGGAGAGGTTTTCTTTCATCATTTTTTTGGTTTTTTAAGGTTTTCCCCCTTGTGTATGCTTTTGACACTTAACCACTTTCATTTTCTAAGTTATGACTTCATTGTCTCTTTTTTTTTTTCGGCCACTTTCTTTTTATTTCAGCTGGATATTAGAATGTTATATATAGCTCAGATTAACTATTCCCTCTCCCTCAAGAATTCTACAGGAAGCATAATGACAATTTAAAAGTCACAGAAATATCCTTAGTTTCTTAGTATCTTAGCAGTAGAAAAACATGTTGAAATAAAATAATGCTCTTAATTATGGGGCAGGGACCTGATGAATTCTAGTGCTATGCTGTCTCTTCAACATTATTTGTATTGTCAACATTCAGTTAAGCTTTCTCTACCTATTTTCATTCAGGGAAATAACTTTCTTTCTCCTTCTTTTATTTCTCTTAACTCAAAAGAGAAATATCATATCATTAAAATACAGTATTTTAAATACAGTATTTTAATACATCATGCTGATAATTAAATGAGGTCTTGAACTTGCTTAGAGAAAAAGTGCAAATACAAATAATTCACCAGCTTCATTGCCTGTGTCTGGGCACGCTCCAGTGCCTCAATATCATAGAATCATCGAACCATAGAATCATAGAGCGGTAGGGGTTGGAGGGGACCTTTAGAGATCATCTAGTCCAACTCCCTTGCAGAAGCAGATTCACCTGGATCAGATGGCATAGCAACATGTCCAGGTGTGTCTTGAAGACCAAGGAAGGAGACTCCACACCCCCCTGGGCAGCCTGTTCCACTGCTCCATCACCCTCACAATAAAGTAGCTTCATCTTATATTTAAGTGGAACTTTTTGTGTTCCAGCTCCATCCCATTACCCCTTGTCCTGTCACTAGATACAACACAAAAAAAGGGATGTCCCAACCTCCTGACATCCACCATTTAGATGCTTATAAATATTAATGAGATCCCCCCTCAGTGTCCTCTTCTCTAGATTAAACAGCCCTAGTTCCTGCAGCCTTTCCTCATATGAAAGATGTTCCAGTCCCCTGATCATCTTAGTGGCCCTGTGCTGGACTCTCCCCAGAAATTCTGTCCCTCTTGACCTGGAGAGCCCAGAACTGGACACAGGACTCCAGATGAGGCCTCACCAGGGCAGAGGAGAGGGGGAAGAGAACCTCCCTTGACCTGCTGGCCACACTTTGCTTGATGCATCCCAGGATGCCATTGGCCTTCTTGGCCACGAGGGCACATTGCTGGCTCATAGTTAGTTTATTATCAACCAGCACTCCCAGGTCTCTCTCTGCAGAGCTGCTCTCCAGCAGGTCCTTCTTGTCCTTTTTGTAGTGAGGGACTCAGAACAGAACACGGTATTTGAGGTGTGGCCTCACTAGCACAGGGGGACAATCACTTCCCTGGTCCTGCTGGCCACACTGTTTCTGATCCAGGCCAGGATGCCACTGGCCTACTTGGCCACCTGGGCACACTGCTGGCTCATGTTCAGCTGGCTATCAATTAACACTCCCAGGTCCTTTTTTTGCAGGGCAGCTTTCCGGCCAGTCTGTTCCAAGCCTGTAGCATTGCATGGGGTTGTTGTGGCCCAAGAGCAGAACCTGGTGCTTGGCCTTGTTAAAGCTCACACAATTGGCCTTGGCCCATCACTCCAGCCTGTCCAAGCCCCTCTGAAGAGCCTTCCTGTCCTCAAGCAGGACATCAGAAAACTTACCGAGGATGCACTTGATCCCCCCATCCAGATCATGGATAAAGATGTTAAACAGAACAGGCCCCAGCACTGAGCCCTGGGGAACACCACTGGTAACTGGCTGTAAATTGGATTTAACTTCATTCCCCGCTACTCTCTGGGCACAGCCATTCACAGTTCTCACTTAATGCAGAGTAGGTCCATCCAAGCCATGAGCAGCCATTTTCTCCAGGAGGATGCTGTGGGAAACTGTGTCAAAGTCCTTTGGAAGACCACATCCACAGCTTTTTCCCTCATCCGTTAAGTGGGTCACCTGGTCACAGAAAGGGATCAAATTGGTAAAAAAAGGACCTGCCTTTTATAAAGCTGTGCTGGTTGGGCCTGTGCCCTTGGTTATTCTCTACGTGCCTCAGAATGGCACTGAAGATAATCTGTTCCATAACCTTCCCTGGCACCAAGGTCAGGCTGACAGGCCTGTAGTGCCCAGGATTCTCCTTCTGGTCCTTCTTGTAGTTGGGTGTCACATTTGCCATCCTCCAGTACTCTGGGACCTTCCCAGTGAGTCAGGACTGCTGGTAGATGATGCAGAGCAGCTCGGAGAGCATTTCTGCCAGCTGCCTCAGCCCTCTCAGGTGAATTCCATATGGCCCCATTGACTTGTGTGAGTCAAGATGGAGCAGCAAGTCACATACCATTTCCCCTTGGAGTAAGGAGTCTTCTGGCTGAGGGAGCCAGGTACACAGAAAAATAACTGGTTTTAGTATTGAAGGCTGAGGCAAAGAAGGCACTAAGTACCTCAGCATTTTCCTCATCTTTGCTCACTAAGCTTCCACCTGTGTCCATTAAAGGGCAAAGATTCCCTTTAGCCCTTGTTTTGTTGCTGATAGATTTGTAGAAACCCATTGTCTTTTACAGCAATGGTCAGCTTAAGTTCTAACTTGCTTTGGGCCTTCTAATTTTCTCCTTACATGACCTCACAACATCCTTGTAGTCCTCTTGGGCTGCCTGACCTTTATTCTAAAGGTCATAAACTCTATTTTTTCTCCTGAGCTCCAGCAGAAGCTCCCTGTTCATCCATCATCTTCTGCCCTGCCAGCTCATCTTCTTACACATTGGGACAACTTGATTCTGCACCTTTAAGATTTCCTTCTTGAAGAGTGTTCTGTCTTCCTGGACTCCTTTGCCCTTCAGGATTGTCTCACAAGGGACTGTGGCAACCAATCTCCTCAGCAGATGAAATTCTGCCCTCTGGAAATCTATGGTGGCCATTCTGCTGACTCCTCTGCTTTCTTCTCTGAGGATTAAGAACTCAATCACTTCATGATCACTATGCCCTAGACAACTTGCAGTCATGTCCCCCACCAGACCTTTATTGTTCATAAACACCAAATCCAGCAATGCACCTTCCCTCATTGGCTCTCACCAGTTGTGTGAGGCAGGAACCTCCTGGGGTTGTCTCGTCCCTGTTGTGTTGTATGCCCAGCAGACATTCTGTAAACTGAAGTCCCCCCTGAGGACGAGGGCCAGTGATGCCTAAGGAACATCTCATCTGCTTCCTCATCCTGTCAGGGCTGTCTATAGCAGACTCCTACCATGATATCCATCCTCCTTGTTGTCTTTCCCCCAACTCTAACCCATAAACACTCAACCCTATCCTCACTATTACTGACCTCTAAGCAGCTGAGACACTCCCTAACACAGATGGCTAATCCTCTGCCTCTCCTGCCCTCCCTGTCCCTTCTGCAGGGTCTGCAGCCATGCAGTGCAGCACTCCAGTTGTGTGACTCATCCACCACATTTCCATAACAGTGACAATGTCACACTTCCCTTGGTGCACAGCAGCTGCCAATTCTTCCTGTTTGCTGTCTGTGCTGCATGCATTGGTGTAGATGCACTTCAGATGGGTTACTAATCCTGTCACCTTTTATGAAGGAAGAAGTCCTGACTCCCACATGACCATTTTCAGATGTTTCCATGGCCTCTAACATATTAACCTTCATTTCCCTGCTAACACAAAGAGCTACATCTCCAGCTTCCACCAAAGCAGCAGACCTAAGGATGTTGGGAGCAGACCATCCCTCAGACACCTGCATGCTGCCCTCAGGCTTATTTCTGTCAAGCCTGGTTTTGCCCATTTCTCCCTTCAAATCTAGTTTAAAGCCCTCCCAAAGAACCCCATTAACTCCTGACCCAGTTTTCCCTCTTTGTGACAGGTGTATCCCACCTCTTTGAAGTACCCCTGGTACCCTATAAACCACCCCATGCTCAAAATCCCCCAAATTTTGTCAGCAGCACCAGGCTTGGAGCCAGGTATTAATCTGTTTTGTCTTCCAGCTACTTACCTCATCTTTCCCCACAAGCAACCAGATAGAGGAGAACACTACTTGTGCTCCTGATCCCTTAAGCAGGCATCTCAAGGCCTTGAAGTCTATCTTGATAGCACTTAGACTTCTGTCAATACTTTGTTGCTGCCCACCTGAAAAATNTATTAACCTTCATTTCCCTGCTAACACAAAGAGCTACATCTCCAGCTTCCACCAAAGCAGCAGACCTAAGGATGTTGGGAGCAGACCATCCCTCAGACACCTGCATGCTGCCCTCAGGCTTATTTCTGTCAAGCCTGGTTTTGCCCATTTCTCCCTTCAAATCTAGTTTAAAGCCCTCCCAAAGAACCCCATTAACTCCTGACCCAGTTTTCCCTCTTTGTGACAGGTGTATCCCACCTCTTTGAAGTACCCCTGGTACCCTATAAACCACCCCATGCTCAAAATCCCCCAAATTTTGTCAGCAGCACCAGGCTTGGAGCCAGGTATTAATCTGTTTTGTCTTCCAGCTACTTACCTCATCTTTCCCCACAAGCAACCAGATAGAGGAGAACACTACTTGTGCTCCTGATCCCTTAAGCAGGCATCTCAAGGCCTTGAAGTCTATCTTGATAGCACTTAGACTTCTGTCAATACTTTGTTGCTGCCCACCTGAAAAATCAATAATGAATAATAGTCTGACAGGTGTATCAGGGTAGAGAGTTTTTTCCTCACATCTTTGACCTGTGCCCCAGGGAGGCAGCAGACTTTTCTAAGAAATGGGTTAGGTCTGCATATTGGCCCTTCTGCTCCCTCCAGAAGGTAGTCTTCTATGACCTATCTTTTTGTCTTCTTTGTGGAAGCTGTTTTGATGTTGTGTGCTCATTGCCTGAATGTTGGTAACTGCTCCAGCTGCAGAGAGCCCTCATCCTGGTCAGTGCTCAGCTCCACCTGCAAGGCCACATACCTGTTCTGGAAAGGCAGGGAACATCTGGGAGGGTGGAATAGCCACAGGAAACACTTGTCTACTGTGCCAGGCAGCAACCTGCTGCCATTGCTCTCTGTCCTTCAAGTTGCTGGCTTCAGCAGGGCAAAGACAGGTGGAGGAATCCCCCAGTTCAGGTGTGTTATTATGTTGTTTGACCTGCCATAGAGAGGGTAGAGTACAATCCCAGTAGCCTATCTCTTGCTCATACTCCCTGATGCTCCTCAACATACTCATCTCCTCACAGAGCTCTGCCACAGAGCAGAGTAGTTCCTCCACCTGGGCACACCTGGCACAGCAGTGCTCCCCACTTCCACCTTGGACTGACTTGACAGAAGGACATATCCTGCATCCTTGACACCTGGGTGGCCACATACTCCCTCAGTCTGGGTCACTGATGAGCCTGCAGAAGCCAAAGCTCTGGCTTTGAGTCAGGTGTCTACCATCACTCTCCTATCGAGCTGGTGGCACTCCTGATGGCCCTCCATCCTCATACAATTAACCTCAGCCCATTGATCCAGCCTGCTTAATACAGAAACAAACAGTTCATTAGAAGTAATGACTGGAAGATGTAACTGAGTGACAAGAAGCAGAGATGATCTTTTTATTTCTCTACCTGTATTTGAAGCACATCCCACTCTAATCTGGAATGAAAGTGTTTACAAAGGACAACTGTATTTCCTAGTAGATCTAATAGATCTAATAGATCTCTAGAAAGATTATCTAAATTTCAATTGCATGCTAGATCTGCCCTTAAATTTTATTTAACTATATATGTATCCATCACAGAAGTGTAAGACTAAAGCTAAGCTCATGTGCAATTTTATGTCTTTTTAACACCTTTAAAATGTCATGAATTGCTTTCTCAATGGAAGCTTTAAATTTCATTTTGTACGGGAATAAAATGTGTATTTGCTACCCCTTGTGACACAGGTTATTTTATCTCAGACATCAAGGCAAGTGGTAAGTCAAAATTCAGTCTACGTATATGCTGGCACAAGAAGGGCAGGGGAATGATCCTGCAAAATAATGGGTGATTTTGGCCTCTGACAACTAGCCCACGTTAAATCACTTCGTATAACCTTACACCAGCTTTCTCAAATCAAAATAACCAGTTCCTCTCAACGTTCCACCTACTCCAGCTGTTAGTTTCTTTTTGCCTTTAATTAATTCAAAACACACTGATTTTAACAAATCATGCCATAAAAGAGGCCAAACAGGCTCAGCTTCCCACTGCACGATATATCTTTCTCCCCAGCTAGCTTGACACTGACATCTTAAAAGAGAGTAGTGTTTCTCCATTATGGTTTCCATCATGGCTATAACTCACCAGCCCTCTCTTGTATAGATCTAAATTCTTTCTTTGTCACTACTTTTTAAGTAAAAACTTCAAAATACAGTCCAGATTGGATTCTTTGCTCTTCTCCTAATACCATGCAACTGGCCAGGTGCAAACCTCGTGCTGTGGGGCACAAAGGCAGGAACAGCCAAAAGTGCCTATGCGCCAGTCAGAAATGGGATAGTACAGGTTTAACACTTTGTCTGGAACCACTCCACATAGAGTGGAGTACATGCTTTGTGCAGTACATGCTTGCTTTTGATAAGTATTGTTTCAAGACGTGAAATTTTACAAATAAGGGTGTTAACTAATAATTTAACTGCTATGAATTCAGTTTACCAGAAAATAAATTTAACAGAGTGATCTTCAAAGAAGCGGCGGCAAAGGGGTTTCATCACAACCTACTTTTTAAAAGCATGGAATTAAAAAAAAAAAACCACAAAAAACCAACCAACCCTTTTTCCATTTATATTACTAAAAAATTGTTACACTAATTATTAAACCCTATAAAACCATTGTTGTGACCTTTTTTCCTTCTTAAAACAGAGTGGGACCTGCAGTCCTTTTTGTATTGAAGTAAATTATCTAGGATTCAACATCTCCTCTCTTGCATGGACAGCTTGGAGACTGGCACACTCTGGGGCTGCCTTTTTGCCATCACTGAGGCTCTTTCATCTCTTCATGTGAAGTGTGAAAACCATTGGGAGTAAGCAGTTTTTTGGGATGCTTTGATGGAAACATCACAGGATTCATCCTGTGATAAATGTGTTGAATGGACATTTATTCTGAAAGAATGCTCAGACTTTAAACTTTCGAATACATGTGACACAAGTTTGTTATCAACCAAATTCCTGAAGAATAATTACTGGGCTCTTCTGAGTGGCAGCAGACTTATTGAAATGGAGGATCCCTCACATTCATTTTATAATGAGAGAGAAAGCACAGATGCCCAAGCTAAAAATGCTTTTCAAACTCTTCTGTTTACCTCAAAAAGCCAGACTTTTTTCGAAGACAGATCTGCATGGGAATGATTATTTTTATGAAGTGTAAGCTGTATGAAGGCAGCCTTGGAGAATACCATGACAAAGGCTACAAAAAATACTTGAGCATGTAAAATAAAAATGGGAAAAATTACATGCATATAAATATAACCCTGATAATGATTATAAAACATGAGGCAGATGCATAAGGAAATGGGAAAGTATGTGAGACATTTGTAGTTTTACAGCTACAGAGATAAGCAGCAGGATCTGGCTCAGACCATTTTAGCAGGTCAAGAGAGGCAGGAGAAATGGACTGACAGAAACCTCGAGGTATTGATTTGACAAAAGCCAGTGCAAAGCCCTGCTTCCCCTGGGAAACATGAAGCTGTGCAGCAGGACAAGCTGGGGCTGACTACCTGGAAGAAGTTCTGGAGAAAAGGTCCTAGGTCCTGTGGACAACGTGGTCATGAGGTAGCAATAGACTTGAGCAGCAAAGAAGGTCCCCACACACCAGACTGCATGAGCAAGGGTGCAGCCAGAGGCCCGGAGAAGGGGTCTTGCCATGTGGTTTGGCACTACTAAGACTGCTCCTGGAACACCACCTCCTAGTTTGGGCTCCCAATACAGGACAGACACTGATGCATGGGAGTGAATCCAGTAGAAAGTCCTGGTGATTGCATGGGGATGCAGAACATTTGTAGAGAGGTCGAGGGGCAAAGACCAGCAGTGTACAAGGAGTATTGTTGGTGGTCCAGTTGGTTCCCTCCTGCTCCCCACAGAATCAGAAACAGACTCTTGGCAGTGCTGGGAGGCACTGGGTGCCAAGAAGATTGTCTCTTTTCTTCCACAGTTCACCAGGGTCTTCCTGCTCCCTCAGTGTTCTACCTTGTGTGCCACAGCGTGCCACCATGGGACCCAGCACTGGGCCTGGCACGGAGCAGTGCTGGGTACAGGCATGGTCTGGCTAATGAACACCTTCACTACACCAGGGCCCAACTTGGCTTTGTTGTTAGTGAGCACTACAGACCACAGCATCCTCTTGTCCTTGGTGAGGTGGGAAAGTTCCACTGCAGCTGCTGCTCTCTCTGTGACTCAGGGACATACAGACATATAGCCTAGGCTCCACAGCATCAGTGTTTCTCCGTTCTGCTTATCAGAGAGGCCTCTGGTCCTGTGGAGCAGCACCAGTCATGTTGTATTTAGCAGCAAGTCAGAACTGATCCTGAGTGAAAGGTCCTGACCAGACAATCCAGGCTTTGATGAGCAAGAAGAGGCCATCTTGCTCTTCAGTGATTCCCTTGTCATTGCCAAGTTGTATAAGACCACAGTTGCCTTTCATCCTCACCACTGTTGCTATGACCCAGGGAACTAATACCCTAGTATCTGTGGTGGAGATGTTGGATAGAGCAATGCCCTGACAGAGCAGCAGTTTCCAGGCTACGTGCCAAGCAAATTTGCATTTGTCTATAAAGAAGAATGCAGCTCTTCTCTGCTTTTTCTTTGCTGCCAAGTCTCATCATCCCTCTCTAATGACAATGCTGGGGAAAAGCATAAAGTTTGTTTCCCATGTGTTTCCCAGAAGATAAGGAACAGAACAGGAAACAAAAGAAAACTGCCAGATTTTTCTGAGCCTCAATCATGGCATTTTGTGTCGCTGTGGATTTATCCAGGAGTGCCAGCCAGCTCAAATCCAGTTACCAAAGTAGACTTCTGCAGATTTGCAGAGCGTGTTCTCACCGCTGAGTCAGAATTCCCCTTCAAGATCACTGCTAGCAGATGCCTAAACTGGCCTTCCAGGACAGCATCACCTCCCTGGTATAGGGCCTCCTTCAGCTGCCTGCCTGTCCATTTGCTGGCAGCTGGTCTTGAGGATCCCCTGTAGTTAGTCTTTTCATGTATGATATCATAAGGATATTCTGTAGGATACACAGCTGGGAATGAGAGGATAGCGGCTTAGTTGAAGATAGGTCCTCTGGCAGGGGGACTTTTCCTCAGAGACTGAAGCATGTTTGGATGGACAGACCAATCCATACTTATGTCAGACTGTTGAAGCCCACGAGTTTCCCTGGGTGAGTCCTGCTTCCCTTCAAGCAAAACAAAGTATAGGTCAAGACTTCACCTTTAGTTCAATCTGGCAAGAAATGTAAACTCAGCAATAAAAGTTCCTAAAAATACTTAAACCAGCAAAAGACAGACAAAGTAAAACATGGGCCAATGCTGACTGGTGCATGGGACCTGGTGGTAAAAGACAAGAAAAAGGTTAAGGTTCTCAATGGCTTCCCTCCTCAATATTTGCTGATAAGACCGACTTTCTGAAATCTCAGGTTCCTGAGACCCTAGGGAAGGTTCCCCCTTAAGGAAGCCTTACCCACAGCGAATAAGGACCACATTAGGGAACACTTAAACTGAGCTTGTGGGGACAAGTGCTGACAGAGCTCAATGACAACATTCCAAGACCACTCTCTGTTATCTTGGTGACTGGGATAGGTTCCTGAAGGCTACAACAAAGAAGATGTCATTCTTATCATCAAGAAAACAATAGGAAAGATCTGGGGAGCTACAGACTGGTCAGTCTCACCTCCATAGACTCTGGGAAGGCGTTGGAGCAGATAACCTTGGAAATCACTTCTAAACACATGAAGAACAAGAAAGTGAACAATAGCCACTATGATTTCTGAAGGGGATAAGTATGCTTAACCAACATGGTAGCCTTCTATAACAAAGTGACTTGCTTGGTGTCTGAGGGGAGAGTGGAACCAACACTGAATGTTGTTTACCTAAGCTTTAGTAAGGCTTTTGACACTGTCTCCCCACAACATCCTCAGGGACTAGCTGTAAAAGTATGTTAGGTAACTGGACAAAAAGCAGATGGTGTGAGATCTTGTAGTTCTTCCGGTATAGCCTGTCTGTGAAAACCTGAGCCTTCAACCAGCAGTAGCCTAAAATTCACGTGGGCACAGGCTGCTCAGGAAGGGTGTGGAGTCTCCTTTTCTGGAGGTTTTCTAAAGCTGCCTGGGTGCATTCCTGTGCAACTTCATCTAGGGGGACCTGCTTTAGCAGGGGCAGTGGACTAGATGATCTCCAGAGGTCCCTTCCAATCCCTGCCATTCTGTGATCTGCTTTTCACTACATGTTTTCTTAATCTGCCTGCCATGGAGTCATGCAGTGCATTTCTTGCTCTTGTCTCAGAAACGTAACATTTTAGAGTGCTTCAGAGTTACGGCTGTTGAAGCGAGCAGGAGCTGAGTGTAAGTGTTCTTACCTAAGATGCTGAGTGGCGGCTACTGAGACTGCTTTGACTCTCTTGGTAATACCATTTAGAAATCAATAGGTGATTATCAAGAAGCCTAAAAACACCTGTGCAAAAAGAGTGTAGCTTCTTGCCCTGAGGCTAGCAAAATCAATGCCCAGAGGGGCTAAGATGTCACACACGTTCAGAGCTCAGGCTCTCATTTGAAAACCCCATTTGCCTTTGCACTAGAAGTAGCTAAGAGGGAACGTGTTAAATGAAAAAAGTGAGATAAGTGTAAGTGCAGACAAAAGTGTATATAAAAGCTCGCAGCACCCAGAATGGTTGTGGTAATGGAAGCTGTGGTAGGGGCAAGTAGAGAGAAAAAGCCCATTAACTTTTGCTGTCTGTTTTAAGAGACAAAAAAAGGAGAAGTGGTGCATTTTAGTTGACTCCAGAGTTAACATAAGAATGTAGATGTGCAGGCAAAAGCTGTTGAGAAACATGGAGCTGAAAGAAAAGACTGCCTGCAGAGGCTTCTAAATGTGATATAACTNTGACTGTGTGAGTCTTCAGACATCCCATGCTACTTTGCATATTAACTCATGCAGGTTTGGAAATAAAAGGGTGTGAAAGTGGACTGGGACATGTATGATATGGGACGGCAACATCTTTCATACAAGGAAAGCTGCGGGAACTGGGATTGTTTAGTCCAGAAAAAAGGAGACTGGGTGTCAGTATGTTAGGACATCCATTTTTTCTATTGTATCTAGCAACAGGACAAGGGGTAGTGGGATGAAGCTGGAACACAAAAAGTTCCACTTGAATATAAGAAAAACCCGTTTTACTGTGAGGGTGAGGGAGTCCTGGCACAGGCTGCCCAGGAAGGGTGTGGAGTCTCCTTCCTTGGAGGTCTTCAAGACCTGCCTGGATGCATTCCTGTGTGACTTGATTTAGGTGAACCTGCTTTAGCGGGGAGGTTGAACTAGATGATCTCTAAAAGTCCCTTACAACCCTACCATTCTATGGTTCTGTGAATTTTTGCTGTTTCACCATAAGAGCAATAAGCACTATGGGTTGTATCTGAAAAAGTTTTGCATTTGCACAAAATTCGTAATCTTAACAGTGTCCTGGATGTAACCCCATATTTACAAAAGTGATGTCCTCCGAACATACATGCTCTGTACCCCAAGATACACTGGAACACCCTCTTAATGTATATATGTACCTCTTCCCTAGTCTTAAGAAACTGCTCCTCGAAGTCTAGCTCACTGACTAACCAAATGAGAATCTCAGTGATTCTCCTGGACCAGTAAACAGTGCCAGCAAGAGGGACAAAAGAAATGGATGTGCTTCCAGTGAAACATCTTTCTAAATTCCTGTCCTCCACAGAGGCACCTCCGAATTCATTTACTAGGTTTCCCTTCAGATAAAACTAAATCAAAGACAGTTACTGCTACGACTGCTGACAGGTATTCAGTTCATGGGAGCACACTAGGGACAGTCTGTAGTTAAAATGGTGCCGACATGCATCCAGTATCATCAGCTCCCCATAATCTGCCATTTTACCATTTGGTTCCATGTAATAGGTTCCCTTTCTGTTAGCTACTGGCTACTGTAGAAGGGACCTTCACTTTCAGGTGACACAGTTTAGAACTAAGAAACCAAGAACAAGACTACTGGTCCCATAACCCTCTAAATTAAATGTTATAACCAAGTATTAACTTTTTAGGATGTTTCATTTCTTGAACATTACTTCAAAAAGTATAGATCATAATCTTGCAATCTGCTTTGCACAGAACAAGCTATTTTGCTGCAGTGCATATAACTTGAAGTTTTATAGGCATCCACAGTGATTTCACAGTAATTTCTGGAGAAGTTTTGTGCATTCCTAAGATGACTGGCAAATGGTTTTCCCCAGTTGCTGCAACACACACGTCTGAAGGTGCAGTCTGGACATTAAGACATAAACATTCATCTCAGATGTAACTCATCAGACTACACAACTGAAGCTAACATACAGCTTTTGGAGGGGATAAAGTGCTACTTGCTTGTCTGTCAGGCAACACAGCGAGCTCTTATCAAAAGTAAGAATCACACAGGGCAGAATTTACTCCCTGCTAAGGTTTCTCCTTCTTTCAACAGTTTGGCAAAGCCTGGGGATACGATACATAGCAAGCCCCTCTACTTAAGCCGTAAATCAACACTACCTGCTGCAATGTCTCTTATCTTGGCACTTGAACCTTCCAGGGCAGCACAAGCAGACTGTTTGCATGGTGAGCTCTGAGCTCTGGCTGGTGCTCAGAAGTTGTCTGCAGGTGGCTATGGGGTCGCACCAGCTATTTTAGGATTTTTAATGATGAGTTACACCAAATGTGTCAAATTGGAGCACACTTAGCTTTTGTTTGCCTGTAATAATGGCATATTAGATAAACACTAGTGGTTTTAACAGCCCACATCCCTCTCTTTATGTAATAAAGATGCCCAATGAAGTTTTCAATGCCTGAATTTTGCTTGCAAAAGTGACTAGTAAAAGAAAATCTAATTTAAAGAAATATTCCACTGTCTTGAAAAGTAGGTAGAGATCTCTTTTCCCCCCCGACATGTTTTAGTATATTTGAGCCAACAGAGGCTTTTGGAAGTCCAGTGCTATACTGAATTCAGGCTATGCATGATTTCTTCATCTATTGGGCTAACCTAAGTAATAAAGTTCTATGCTGAGGAGATCCAGAAAGGTTTGGAATCTTTACTGGGATCTGGTGGAGATCATACCTAGACCAGGTGTGTTGAATTAATTTGTTTTTAAACAATTAATTTCTGAAGCCACAAACATGATCAACCCATGTGCCTAGAGCAAATATGTGTGGTTAGACTCATGGCAAAAAAACAAACCCAAACCCAATCTGGTAACCTGTTCGATGAAAAATCCCTGCATCCACACTGTAATTCTGCTTTCGACTGGCCGTCAGGATCGATAGCTCAGCAGTCAACAGAGCCCTCTGCAGGCAGTGGTTGGGGTAAGCAATGACAGAGTGCAGGCATACGCAAGTGTTCAATTACACAGAAAGAAGGAACATTTAAGAACGTCAGCTGTCAGACAACCTAACTAGACTGAGTCAAGCATTACAACAAAACAAATTCATGCTTCTGTAAAGTTGCTGGCTTTGTATCTTGAAGGATTTACTATATCCTAATTCATCATGCAATCCCATCACTTTACGAATTTCTGGTATTGCAGAGTAACTGCCGAGACAAAAACGCCCTGAAAATACAGCTGGAGCGTGTTCAAAGGACAACAAAGCCGGTAGAGGAGGATCTAGAGCACAAGTCTTGCAAGACCTGGGACTGTTTAGCCTGGAGAAAAGGAGGCTGAGAGGAGACCTTATCACTCTCCACAACAAGCAGGTTTTAGCGAGGTGGAGGTCGGTCTCGTTTCCTAAGTAAGGAGTGACAAGACAAGAGGAAATGCCTCAGGTTGTGCCAAGGGAGGTTTAGATTGGACATTTGGAAAAATAATTCTTCACTGAAGGAGTTGCCAAGCATTGGAATGGGCTGCCCAGGGCAGCAGTGGAGTCACCATCCCTGGAGCTACTCAAAAGCGGTGCTTTAGGACATGGTTTAGTGACGGTCTTGGCAGTGTCTACAAGTTGGACTTGTTCTTAAAAGGTCTTTTCCAAATTTCTAACCTAAAGAATTCTATTATATGATTCTAATCTATGGTGAGCAGCACAACTTTCCTCATCTGAGATACGCCTATTCCTTTGCTTCAATAAAATGTGGCCTCTTTTAAGAGATGCTTAGGAACTCGTCTTTTCTATTGCATGGGGAAAAACAATTATCATCCAGTCAGTAATTTTTATTCTGTGTAGCAGAATTAAGGGTAAAGAGCCGGAATGGGAAGGCAGAAGTTAATACTCTAAAAGATGTCTCTTGCAGGAAGTTCATAGCTCTGCACTAGCTTCATTTTCAATCACATTTAAATATACAGAACACTGGGAAGCAATATCAGCAGTGACACTTCCCAGTTACTTGAACAGCAAGAGACGAGACCCTGAACCGAACAGTGTACTTCTGTAAGAGAACTCACAAAAGTCACGAGACTCTGGAAAACAAAGAGTGTTCAAGACAAAAATAAGAAACATGAGGTTTGTCTAGAATATATCCTTTATTATTTGCAGTCTCTGTAAATTTTAACACACGATTGAATTTCTACATCATCTTCTCTGTTTAAGCACATCCGGGTCTTTTCCAACAACTTAGTTAATTGCACCTTTATTATGTACAGTCAGTATTTATGAAATATTGCTTATCCATCTATGAACTTAGAAAAATAACATGCAAGGAAAACTGTTACCGTGAAACTGATAAAAAAAGAGAAAGGTAAAACAGTCAATCCCCTTTTAGTGTGTTATGGCTTTGCACCAAGTATCAGACATCAAAATGGAGAGTTTAAGAAGCTTCTCATTAAAGGCACTTACTGTTCTTCAAATACACTTTTGAATTTAGTTCTATTGCATTAAGAAGCGTATCTCTGGGATTACACTTTCGTAACACAGTAGAACAGTCCAAAAAGGCAGCATTAATAAAAGGGTAAAGAGGAGTTTTGTGTTAAAATATAGAGTTAACCCAAACTTTCAGGATTTGGTCCTTACAAAACAGGCAACATCATTCAGGCAATAGTGATTTCTTTTCTTAGAAGCTACCAAAATAATATCCCCAAAAACGAACTCTTCCAGTTCCAGTGTATAGATATGTCTAAGCTGAGTAGTGTACCCTCTAACATGACCCCCAACAAAAACCCAGCTTTTCAGGACTAACTATTGCTCCATTTTGGCTGTATAGGAAGAAACCTCAAGAGAGTGTTACATGTGCACACACTAGCAAGCCTACAATTCTGTGTCTCTGTATCTAGATGGCTGTCCATAATAGCCCTTCCTGGAGTGGTCTGATAGCTGCCGACGGTACTCCTCCTCCTCCTCCGCATCGCTGCCGTAATTGCCACGGTTCTCTAGGTAAGGTCTCATGGGAGGTTTCTGGGGTTCCGGAGGTCTGGAGCTAACAGTGAGACAGGGAAAGAGAGAGGTAATGTTTACTTCCATTCTGAAAAGCTGAAAAATAATTACACTTAGTATGGGCTTCATGGCCATGTACCACTTAGAAAGGCACATGGAGGAAATGAAACTCCTTCTCACTCATAAAAAAATCAGGTGGCCATGGTAAGCCAATCTGGAGAGGTATCTTTTTTCCATCAAGATAGAGCCTGATGTTCAGATTTGACCTACTCAACCTACCTGAAGAATGCCAAGTTTTAAATGACTAAACGCTCCCATGCATACATATGCATACACACATGTCAAGAGTTTTACAGCACTTCACTCCCTGAGCAGAGAGGCTTTCAGCCACTGCTGCTGCTGCCTCAACTGACCTTTTCCTTAACTATTTTTGCACCAGATTCTTTCAATGCCTCCTGCTTCTTTTGTATCCTGTTTCCTGTCTCGTAGTCTGACACCTTCTTATGTGACACTGCTTAAATTAAGAGCCTTCTCTCCTCACTCAGAGCTCTCAGTAGGGCTATGATCCTTGAAAGTGGACAGAACTAGCACATACATTTGCTTTCTATACACCACCTAAATGGGTAGTGTATAAATGGGATGCTAAACAGAGATATAGAAATAAAACCCATGAAGGAAGGGCATTTCCTCAGTTTCAAGCCACGATTTTTGCAATCCACAGTGTACAAAACCACAATGTCATCCTCCTTCCAGATTGCCCAGAGCTTAAATACTTCCTCTCCCCACTCCCCCTCTACTCTGCCCTGGTGGGGCCTCATCGGAGTCCTGTGTCCAGTTCTGGGCTCCTCAGCTCAAGAGGGACAGAGAACTTCTGGAGAGAGTCCAGCGCAGGGCCACCAAGATGGGGGACTGGAACATCTCTCTTATGAGGAAAGGCTGTGGGAACTGGGGCTGTTTAGTCTAGAGAAGAGGAGACTTGAGGAGGGATCTCATTAGTATTTATGAATATCTAAATGGTGGATTTCAGGAGGTTTTTCTATTGTATCTAGCTGTAGCACATGGGGTAATGGGATGAAGCTGGAGCACAAAAAGTTCCATTTAAAACATGAGAAAAAATCTATTTTACTGGGAGGGTGAGGGAGCCCTGGCACAGGCTGCCCAGAGAGGGTGTGGAGTCTCCTTCCTTGGAGGTCTTTAAGACCCCCTGGACATGTTCCTGTGCAACCGGATCTGGGTGAACCTGCTTCTGCAGGAGAGTTGGATGAGATGATCTCTAAAGGTCCTTTCCAACCCTACCATTCTATGATTCCTCTGGGCCAATGGTTAACATTTCTGTGAAAAGGCAACAGCATAACCTATGTGGTTAAAGGTTACTTTTCACTACTTCTACAAAGCTTCCAAGGCTACAAAACAAGTATGCTCTTCAGGATCCAGCATGAAAACCTGAAAACAACCACTTCCATGTTTTCCGTTTTTACAATTTAGATTATATACTATGACATCAAAGGATCAAAAAAGTCCCATTTCTAGCAGCTATTACTAAGAGGCAAGAAAAACTTCAAAGCCCCGCAGAGCAGAACCTAAAATCCACCACAAAACATGTTAGCTCTTGCACAGGTGACTGTTCAAGTTGCAGAAACACAGAGTGTGAAGGGTAAGATGGTCCAGCAGTCCAGAACTCAATTTTCATGAAAGACCACTACTTTCACTGGTGACCACAGGCAAGTTTCATCCTCGGTTTCCCTACCCACACAATACACCTGTAACCGAATAGGCATTTAGTAAATAAATGCCACTAAATAATTAAAGCAAATTTTAGGGTAGATGAACTGCCATGCAGTATCCAGTGCAGGAAGAACAGACACCAGGGAACACAAATGTAGAAAACCTTCTGAAGAACACTGATGGGGGCAAAAAGCTTTGCAAGTGTTCCAGCAAAAGAATACAGTGTCTCTTCCTACAAAATTCAAGTACTACGAATCCACTAAAAGAAAATCACAATCTCAAAAACTAGAAGAGGTCACTGAAATTTTGCCCCACCTTTACAGTAATCTTTGAGGTACAACAACAAAGCAACATACCAACGCAGCATTACTTCTGAGACCAAAAACTGGTAAGATCAGTTTTCCTCCCGCTAGTGAAGTAAACAATCAAGAGAGAATGCTTTGAACTGGATACACCTTACCTCATAGGCTGGGGCCAGTTCTGTTCCGACTTCTGTGTTTTGATAGGGACAGCATAAATATCCGGGTGCTTCTGGGCTATTTCAAGCTTTAAAATAAAGTAGGAGAAAATTACTGTTATTTTAAGTCTATACATTAGAGATCCTAGACTGTAGGTCTAGCAGGTCACAGCTATGTCTGAAACAATTCAGTGCGGTAGTTCATCCTATTCATGTTCCTACAGTTACACAACCTTGTGTTGAGTAGTAACTCAAGGAGAGAGTCAAAGCAACGGACTCACAAAAGCAACAGGGTTATTCGAAGCAGGCTTTCTATAGTTGCCACAGGAAGCCTTAAAGCATGTCCTCTTTTTTACATCCAGACCCACACAAGGGTATGCCTGTGTGTGGTCTCTCAAACCTCTCCCTCCAGAGCAGCACAATGCAAGGGCACAATTTTCTCTTTCAGGGTGCCTGTTGGGAAGCACAGCAAAGGGAAAACGCATCTCTTCCTACCCTGGCATTCTGGGCCTCTTGCAGCTCTTGCATTCTTTGCATCCTTGCTTTATGATCCATCTCCTCAAATATTTTCACTTTCCTCAGCACAGATTTTGGTGTATTTTCTTGTTCGCTTTCTTCCTCTTCCAACTTTGCCGCCTCCTCCTCTTCTGCAGGTGGGACTGCTGGCTGGGAGTTTCTCAGGATGGGACGCCCAAAGACAGGTTTCACAGAAACAGGTGGTGGTAGTGCTGCTTTAGCTGATACAGTTGAAGTCTCATTGCTGACAGCAGTGTTACCTGGTTTGGAGTCATAGTTCTTGGGGAAGTCATACAGATCCTCTTTGTTTTGTAACTTTCCCTGTAAGTATAAAACATGCAAACAAGGTTTACATCAGCAACTTCATAGCTCTCACTTCAAATTAAAGTTTTAATGTGAATAATCTCTGTCTATGCAATTAATAGTGTCACTCTCCACCTGAAGTAACAACTGAAAGGAGTCTGAACAGCTGCAGAGCTTTGGCCATGCACTCTTAACACTCCACATCAACTTACAGATGATTAGCACATTTAGACTTGTTTGTCTCATTTGCTAAGGATTACCAGAACTACAACGTGTCTTAGGGGACAGTACAGATAAAACTGACCTCTCAAATGATTTGTCAGTAATATCTAATGTAGAATACCCCTACCAGGAGTTTAGAACTGCATAGGACCCACACCTGTGTTCTAGATATTCCATCTAGATTTTCCTTACACATGTCCTATTCCACCCAACCTCCTCTGTCAAGGCACACTGGAATGTATTTTAAATACATGCACTATGTGAGGGCACTGGTATTCATAAGGAAAAAACTTTGGAATCAGAGGAAACCAGGAATGGCTAAAATAATATTTGGCGTCCCAACATCGTTACTTTTTTTCTCTGTATCGTTCCTCAGCAAGGTTTGGATAAAATTTCCAGACTGACTTCAGAGATGGAAGATTCTGGTTTTGTGCTTCACAACAATGCCATCAGATACACTTTTCCTGATGATCAGCTGACATTTGTCCTTGCTGAGCTAAAAAAAGTGACTTTCCATTTGTTATCAGACACAAAAAGGAGTTCACTTTCTTATACCACACAGAAATCACACTGTTATGCTTTTACTCTCTGCTTGATCATGCAACACCTTCAATCCTTTCTTCTCAGCACACTTACAATGTTTTCTAGACTCTGATCTTTCCTACTGCTCTTCCCAATGTGCCACCCTGGAGCATTCTCCAGAAAGAGGAACTTCGTATTCAGATTCATCTCCCTGGGTTTACCTTAGGTGGTTCAGGCTTGAAGGCTGGAGGTGGACTTGGGTCTCTAAGGATCTCCTTGCTACCAGCTTTTCTCAACTGGGCTCTTGGTTCTGGACTACATTTTTTTAAACTCTGTGAAAGAAAATAAGAGACAACACTAGTGCAGCATCCAGTATTCAATCTTTTTTTTTTTTTTTCCTGTCAAGATTATTATTTTGGGAACAGTAACCAGGAGTCAAATGACTGTCAGCAATCAGACCGCAATCACTGTAGATACAAGCGCAAAGTCCAAGGTGATGAAACGTCACCAGGAAGCCTACAGGGTTAGGCAGAAATGCAGAGCTGTTACTGTTTTTGCTCCACGCAATGTAGCTCTGAAAACACTACCAGAGGTATGACGAAGCTGGAGTTTAAAAAAACCTCTTATATTTAACCCATACATTCATGACTTCCAGAAAGTCCAAACTACAGCCTTGTTGAAAATCTAATCATCTCACCTCCTCATGATGCACAGGTTCAGAGGACCGGCTCACAGATGAAATCCTTGGCTCGTCCAAGGGCTCATCAAGTTCATTGTCAGTGTATGCACCTCCTTCTCCATCTGTATCCTCTAGGTCACTGATCAGCCGACTGTCACAACTCAGATAGTCAGCACCCATTGCAGTAAGGTAAGACATACGGTCGTCTGCATCATCTTCCATGCCATCCAGCTAAGTCAGTAACAGATTAAGGAACAAAGATTAAACATTTAATAATTAGAACCTAGTTATATCTCAGCATCAAGTCAAATCAATCCTTATAAACAACTTCATGGAACTGAAACAATCTCTTAATGCAGAAACACACAGGAGTGTCTTGTAAAAGTTCACCCCTCCTCCCCATTCTCAATCAGCCACTGCATTAGTGATGAAAACTCTGATGTATAACAAAGAACAAAACCAAGTCATTTTCTGTTACCAAGACAGACATCAAACTGACTACTTGGTAAACCCACCTAACATGGGCAAATGAAATTTTCAACAATTTTTACTGGCAAGAGGTATCTTGAGACATCTGTGTGGCTTAGTACAGCATGGACTGACTGCTTACCTTTCCTTCTGATACCCACACTGCTTCTCCTTGCTGTTGCTGAATTGTATCTTTCAGACTTCCATACCAGCTATCATTCGCTGAATTCAAATTGATGGTGGCTGTAAAAAATTGAAGGAAAAAAAGGTACACACAGAGAAGCAACAATGCCATCCTTCATCCAGTCTTTGTTTTTTAACACTTTTTAGTTTAGTTACGTGAGAATGGGTAACAGCCATTTCAACCAGGTCACCCACAGAAGCATGGTATTTTTGTTTCACCATTCATCCACTCCCTGGGCTTATTACATCACTTGGCTTTTAATGACATCTGCCGACTCATAATTTATGCCTTATTAGAATTTGGCTGAACAAGGAACTTTGAAATAAGCCCAGGAAAGGATTGCTTATGAACACACTTTCACACCCTTTTAGTTCCAAACCTGCATGAGTTAATATGCAAAGTAGCATGGGATGTCTGAAGACTCACACAGTCACATCCATGACTCTCTTGGTAAGCAGGTGAGACATATGCTCTTCCTTACCTGTAAAGAGGTGGGGACAAGTTTTCTTCAGTTTGTTTGCTTGTTCATAAAGCTTTCTCGAGCTCTTGTTAGATGTGGAACATAGCCTTTGCCTCATGGTTTTCACACCCTGTTTACTGTCTGGGTTAAAGAAGACCACAATTGGAAACCACTGGGTATAATTTAGCAGGTCCACTGCTTTAGGAGTCACATCCAGCAGAGCATGTTTATCCTGTTAACAAGAAAGCCCAGTCAGTGTGCTGCTTGTGGGAACAAGAGGAGGTGGTGGTAACACTGTACTAGTAGGACAAGCACGGTATCTTTGTCCCACTAAGGCCACAACTCNAGGCAAATGGGGTTTTCAAATGAGAGCCTGAGCTCTGAACGTGTGTGACATCTTAGCCCCTCTGGGCATTGATTTTGCTAGCCTCAGGGCAAGAAGCTACACTCTTTTTGCACAGGTGTTTTTAGGCTTCTTGATAATCACCTATTGATTTCTAAATGGTATTACCAAGAGAGTCAAAGCAGTCTCAGTAGCCGCCACTCAGCATCTTAGGTAAGAACACTTACACTCAGCTCCTGCTCGCTTCAACAGCCGTAACTCTGAAGCACTCTAAAATGTTACGTTTCTGAGACAAGAGCAAGAAATGCACTGCATGACTCCATGGCAGGCAGATTAAGAAAACATGTAGTGAAAAGCAGATCACAGAATGGCAGGGATTGGAAGGGACCTCTGGAGATCATCTAGTCCACTGCCCCTGCTAAAGCAGGTCCCCCTAGATGAAGTTGCACAGGAATGCACCCAGGCAGCTTTAGAAAACCTCCAGAAAAGGAGACTCCACACCCTTCCTGAGCAGCCTGTGCCCAGGGAGAGCTCACTCACTCTTACAGTAAAGTTTTTCCTTGAGTGGAACTTTCTGTGTTCCAGCTTTTGTTCATTAGAGATGTCCCCCTGTTGAAATTAGAATGGACTCAGGCAGAAGAATTTAATTTCGAATACTAGCTTCACTCTCCCACTTGGAGTTGTCTTATTGTTAAGCCAAGTCTGCTTATAGCAGAAGTAGATGCAGTGAAGACTGGAGGACTCTGCAAGTTTTAGGAGGGAAGAAATCAAACAGCATGCCTTTGAGCGCCAGCAATTTTCACAGAGGAATAGTCTACCTGCTCAATGATTTGCTTCACAGTGTTCAAGCGCACCACCCCAGTTGACTTCTCTGATCCTGCGTCTCTGGGTTCCGTCTCTGCAAAGACAATGTCGTAGATTATCTACTGTGGCCAGCCATCTGTGGTTATTAAGTTATCCATTCACTCAGATAAGTATGATAAGGAAGTTAGGAGGCCAACTTACTTGCTGTCTGGTACAGGTGAGGCAAATCGTTAGACAATTTCTCCATAGCAACATCTGCAATGGGGCCAAATATCACCACAGGTCTCTTAAAACCAGCTGAAAGATAAATATTTGGAGAAAAGTTAAGTTTGATAAGACTAGTTGTACACAAAAGTGGCATAGCCAAGACCCTCAATTACTATGTAAGGTTATGAATAAGTTCAAGAGAAGTTCATCTTGAATATAAGTCCAATACATTAAAAAAGCATTCTAAAGATGTTAGTTCTGAAACATTTATGCAACAGCGTAACTACACAGAAAGCTAGCAGCTGAGAAAGCAAATGAGACCATTTTCATTTAACAGTCTCCTTGTTCTTTCTAATCAAGAGGTACCAAGAGGATGCTACATTCTAAAAACATACAGATCTTCAGCAATCTTTCTATCCAGCAAAGCAGGACAAAGCTTCACCTGGTGGGTTTTGTGTGAATAAAGACACAAAAGCCAAACCAGCTGCAGGGCAGCTTGAAGCAGCAAAGAAATGCAAAACTCTGTTAGGCTTATGTCAAAACAGGTGCAAACACAGTCCTCCTAAGTTACTGGGTTCTACTGCTCAGTCTTCATCTTGATACTTGAGAGCTCCTTTAAAATACTTTTCACCGTTTGTTTTGTACCACAGTACTGTCATGTGTGAATTACCCAGAAAATTATCTTGACTTGTACAACATCAGCAGTAATGTAACTGGAGTCACAGAAACCACATCAACCTCGATTATATTTGGACAAGCTGTTTACAATACTTGCGTTTTACTTGCTCTCAAGGTAATGTTTGAGCGGTATTTCTGAACAAGATAAAAGATTGTGAATAGTTTCAGGCACATGGATTGTACTTCCAGAGCGAGCCAGGGGGAAGCTGAGGACACAAGAAAACTCTGCTTGTTTCCACCTTTTTTTACTTTTAAATGTTGAAATATGCACGTGTAACTTGGAGGCAGAGCAGCAATTTAAAAACATTAAAAGCTTTTTTTTTTTCAGAGCAATTAGTAGCCACCACAAACTTGCATTCTGAGAAAAAAACATCATCCCTTCCTGTTGCTCACATTTAATACCAAATCCAAGTTGCTTGAAACCACTTGCTCAGCTGACCAGCGAGCTCTAAAATGGGCAGCTGCCTCACAGCAGTCTCACTTACCCTCACGCAACTGAACTCGCTCATAAGCTGGGAATTTCGTGCTCACGGACACAATAGCTGTCAGATCTTCACGACTCTTTCTCAGATTCTTCTTTGCTCCAGATCGCTGGCCACGTGTTCTCCAGAAATCTGCTCTATCACTTGATCCATCTTTTTGGGCATTTTGAACGCTGGCCATCTGCTCGGCTCTGATAGTAAGAAAAGCACAGAGATCATTTGCACTTAACTATTTAAAGAGGGCAAAAAGTTATTTCACTGAAGAACAACGGGTCTTGCATTTGCAACATGCAATTTGGCAGGCAACACAGCTCTAAGTGGAGGAGAGAAGAGAGAAGTTCAGGTTCCTTGGCCTTAAAGCAAAACCAGTTTCAGAACAATGCCCTGCTACAAGACTGCTCTGCAAGACTGAGTCATCAGGACTCAAACTGATAACTCACATGAGCATAAACACAAGAATGCAAGTGCAAAGAGGTGGTGAGAGAGTGCAACTCAGAACTGAAGGCCTGAGAAATGATGGCTCTCTTCTCCATTAGACCTTGTAAAGTAAATCCCTGCAGCAGAGAAACAAAGGCTGGTTTGATTAGATCAATTGACAAGAGAGGACAGAGGGTACCAACTGGGGAAGGAAGTCAGGTAAGAAGCATATTTCAGGAACTTCTGTGCAATGTTAATTGTGAGTTTTTTCTCATCGGTCCTAAAAACAGAACCATGCTAAAATCTTGAAATGTACAGTTGAAAAAACACGCTTTTTTTTTTTTTTTTTTTTTGGCCAAGAGATGTTAACACTCTTACTCAGTGTGCACATCTACCTCACATTTTGACTAGGAATGCATATTTAAGCAAAAAAACATTTCTGTGATTCACTCAGTATTTCACACAGAAATAAAGACTACAGCTACCATGGAATATTAGCCTTGGAATAAACTCTTGAAACAGATTCTGTACAGATATACAAAGAAACTAAAGCACTGAAGATCTTTTTATAGAATCGTAGAATGGTAGGGGTTGGAAGAGATCCTTAGAGATCATCTAGTCCAATCCCCCTGCAGAAGCAGGTTCACCTAGATCAGGTGGCATAGGAATATGTCCAGGCAGGTCTTAAAGACCTCCAAGGAAGGAGACTCCACACACTCCCTGGGCAGCCTGTGCCAGGGCTCCCTCACCCTGACAGTGAAATATTTTTTTCTCATGTTTAAATGGAACTTCTGGTGTTCCAGCTTGATCCCATTACCCCTTGTCCTGTCACTAGATACAACAGAAAAAAGGGATGTCCCAACCTCCTGACATCCACCATTTAGATATTTATAAATATTAATGAGGTCTGCCCTCAGTC
>WBNH01007124.1:62712-75635 GCA_013401255.1 Urocolius indicus
TCTCTGCAGAGCTGCTCTCCAGCAGGTTAGTCTCCAGCCTGTACTGGTGCATGGAGTTGTTCCTCCTCAGATGCAGGACTCTGCACTTGTCCTTTTTGAAGCTCATGAGGTTCCTCTCTGCCCAACTCTCAAGTCGGTCAAGATCCCACTGAATGGCAGCACAGCCTTCTGGGGAATCAGCCAGTCCTCCCAGTTTGGTGTCATCAGCCAACCTGATGAGGGTACACTCTGTCCCCTCATCCAGTTTGTTGATAAAAATGTTGAACAAGACTGGCCCCAGAACCCATCCCTGTGGAACTCCACTGGCCACAGGCCTCCAACTTGATTCTGTGCCACTGATCACCACCCTCTGGGCTCTGTCATTCAGCCAGTTCTCGATCCACCTCACTGTCCACTCATTCAAGCCACACTGCCTGAACTTTCTGATGAGGATGTTATGGGAGACAGTTTCAAAAGCCTGAAAGGTAGATGACATCCACTGCTCACCCCTGGTCTAGCCAGCCAGTTATGCACTCCTAGAAAGCTGTCAGCTTGGTTCAAAGGCTAATCATCAGAGTATTCTTGTACACAAAGACACGAGCTTTCTAAGGTGCAGGGGTTTTGGTTGGGGTCAGGGTGAGAGGCAGGGGGAGAAGAAAGGAGAAAAAAAGGCAAAATAGCAAAAATAGAAGCCTTCACCCATTTTATAGGAGTGAAGCTGATAGTGGCCAAAGCTTGCTTGATTGCTGAGACAGCAGCTCTAGGTCTGTGTTGCAAATACCCGGTCTAGTATGTAGGTAACACTATCCTCTCTCATCCTTCCCTTACATTAATGGGAGGAAAAAAAAAAAAATCTAACAATGGGTAGGAAGAGAAGATGCCATCTTACCTGCTCTTATTTGGAATGAGGCCCTTTTCCAGTTCATTTCCAATTCTGACAGCCAGCCAGTTCCCCAGTTTGCCATCATACAGTGTATCGACTACTCGAAATATCTCTCCTCTGGTGAATGCTAAGCTCTGTGGTGACTCTTTTTCACACTCAAAGTGGCTCCTGATGAAGAATGAATCTCCTCTGCCACAGGCCATGATGTCTCTGTAGACTAAAAGAAGGAACTCTCCTTTAGTTTTTACTTTTGCACACTTGAAAGAAACATGAAGCTGTCATTCTAGAGAATAGTTTTGAAATTCTTCTTCTCCATGCAAAACCATGCAAAATCCCAGCCTTCACATCCATTGCCCTACACAAACATTGTCAAGAGTGTCCTATACTTGTACATATACAGCCCCTGCAGCTGTGAGGGAAGGAGGTACTTGCACCTTCCCAAAGCAAAAGGCAGCAACAGTACTTCAATATTGCAGTAGGCTATGCCTCCAACGGGAAACCAAGAGGTCTTGCTTGCTTCTTAACCGGTCCATCAATAAAATGATCATTTGCTGCTGTCTGAGTGAACACCTTATGACTGCCAAGGCACAGTGGGAAATTAATGCTAAAGCGGATCTTGGGACAGTTGCTACAGACACAAAAGCAGAAGGAACAAGAAACGTATTGCCACTCTTCAGGACTCAGAGACGCTATTTGCTAATAATGAGAGGGATGGAGAAGTGCTCTGAAAAAAAAACACATCACGCGTGCACATCTGTATGACCCTCATGGTATGGAATACAGCTGTCTTCTAAACTACTGAAAAGTAAGGTAACTAAAGTGCTACCAAGAATAAGCACAGGAGAGATTATTTGTGGTTTCACTGGAGAAATAGAGCTTAAAAGCTTCCTGGATACGCACACATTTTGTTCATGGCACTTACCTTCATATTTGCTTTGTGCCAAAATTGTCACTGTTTCACCTTTGGGGATTTCTAAGAGATACAAAACAGCATCTTCCCGAACAATGCCTCTGAAGTCTTGAGTGTTTACCTACGTACCGAAAAAAACACGACTTTTAAAAAGCAGCACCTGAAAAATCAACAATAAAATGAATGATCAAAGATTTTTGTTTCATCTAAAAAAATCTTAAATATTCTTTCCCCTTATACTTTTTCTATGCCAATATGGATATCTGTTGGCATAAGGAGTATTTTAGCCCAGCCATTAACAGTAATCTCTCTGAAACAACAAGGTCCTCCATGCGCACTGCTAGATTGTTCCTTCTAATTTAACAAGCTCCAAAAGGCTTTGAAGAATCAAGGCTACTGTAAGAGAAAAGAAGCAGAAGAGAAAATTACATTAGCCTGCTATTTGAATTTTCAGAAGAAAAGGTGAATGGAACAGGACAAAATGACATAAATGATGTAATTCACAAAATGGAAAAATAAGCCACTGTTACCCAAGGAAACTGGAAGAAGATGAAAGAAGAAGCACACTGGCCTTAACTTTTCCCCCTCCAAGACTATGAAGAAACATTGCACATAAAATTTATTCTTCCACCTTGGGGCACGTGTGTTTGTATTTCTCCTACCCAACTACCTACACAGCACCTTAAACAAACTAATGCTTGATATACAATTCTCTTTCACAAACTCACTTCAGTAAGACTCCTCCACACATACACTTCCAAGCAATAACTTTATCTGCTAAGATCAAAGTTTCTTCAATATTTCCATTAAGAAGCCCACCAAAAAATTCAAAATTGATGGGCATCCTGGGGGCATACACTCATGCTCATACCTTAAGAATCTGATCTCCTTCCTGCAGTCCCTCCTGATCAGCTGAGGTGCCCTCTTGAATTCCAGCAATAAATATCCCGACGTCATTTCCACCAGCCAGTCGTAGACCCACGCTGTCCCCTTTCTTGAATCTCACCATTTTTGTATTAGGACTACAAGATTTACAGGCAGAAAAAGGAAGGAAGTCCAGATGATAGGCAGAAGACAGTAACAAAAAACCAGAAAGCAACTCTTTCAACAAAATTGTATTCATAATATTCTTAGCCCCTTTTTTTCACTATATAGGCTGTATTTACCCAAGTAACTCTTCAGTCAGTGAAGAAAGGAGAAGATTTGTGTTTTTCAGAGTAGAAACTGAACTAGGAAGAGTGACTAAGTGGCACACACAGACTGACATGGCAGGAAAACAACTCCCCATTCTTGAAGTCTCAAAACAGTTCCCTAACTCCTTATTGCATCCTCTCTCAGATGAGCAGGTGGCTTTTTATGAAAACAGTCTAAGTTAGAAATAATAATGATCCTTTTCTTTTTCCCACTATACACTTGGGAACTGTCATACAAATGAAGTTTATACCTATTCTAATTGCAGTTTAACATGTTTGTTGGACAGAAGTCTTCAAGTTTTCCTTTCCCAAGTACACTCTGCTGTACTCTATGTTAATCATCATCTCTTCCATATTGCAGTGGGGAGAGACTACTGAACTAGGTTCAGCTTTTTTGCTGTCTGAAAAGCTGTATGCCTGAGTGACCTTCCAACACAGAGGACAGTACTTATCTGTCAGTCTTTCTCAGTAATACCCTAAGCCTGTATTATAAATTCCCCTTCACCAAAATAATCACTTGATTAATTTGCACATCAATGACAACATATGCAGCATCCAACCTAGAAAAGATCTGAGAAGAGAATGCATATGAAAAAACACTCCCAAGCTACAGAGTATCTTCAAAATCTTATCTTTAGTCTTCTGCCTTACACTCCCAGCCCTTCAATTTCTGTATTTGGATGCTCTCAAAAAAAAACCACCCCGATTTTCTTTTAACACAGCCTGTAACTTTTAGTATCTTAATTATTGAAGAATTAACAATACCAGGTTCCATTTTACTATTTATTAATGTTATCAACTTCACCTCTGCTCCCCCAATAAACTTTTGAAGCAATATTTTGTTAATTTCTAAGCAGACACTAGAAGTGCAATAGGGACTGCACAGGCTTGAGTTTCAAAAGACATGGATTTCTATACAGCAGTTTCCACCTTTTATAGTGAGAGATATATGTTTGGCCTTGTCTTGAAAGAAACTTGTTTAAAAATTAAACAAAGGACATTCTCTCTGTATCTTACTATAGCAGGGAAGGGGATAGTTGTCTTTTGTGTACATATAAAATACTGGAATAGGTGTACAATACATTTCCATAGACTTGCACAGCTTAGAATGGCCCTCTGCTCAAACCTGTTTATTCAGGGGCCTTGAACAGTTATGTTTTTTAATACTTCTAGTGGTGGATACACCACAACCTAGCAGGAAAGCTGTTCCAGTAGCTAACCATCCTCACAGTAAAAAGTTTTCTTCTGTGTATCAAGGTGGAATTTCCTGTGTTCCAGCTTGTGTCCCTTACTCTTTGTCCTTCTACAGTATCGCTCTGAGAAGAGTATGGCTCTATTTCCTCTACACCCACTACCCACTTGGTTGTTACAGACAGCAACAAGGTGTCCTTTCAGCCTTTTCTTCTCCAGGCTCTACAAACCCAGTGTTCTTGGCTTTTCTATGTCACAACCATTGTCATCAACCATTTTGGCTCATTCCAGTGTGTCAATGTCTGTTTTGTCCTAGATAGCCCCAAAATGGACATAGTACTCCAGAAACTACATCAAAGTGCTGAACAGAACAGAATAAAAATACAAAAAATATACCACTAAGTTCCCATGCAAGCCCAGAAGCACAGGGTGTTCTACACCTTCCAGGCAGAAGGCAAGTCCATACCTTCCAGGCAGATACTCCTAAAACTAAGTTTAACTTGAATACAGTCAGATAGAAGCCACATAATGCCTTCTTGCCATTAAGCTGCAAAAGGAGTATCACTCCTAACAGGTGAAAACCCCACCAAGCCCGTGCAACCAAGAACCAGGTACAGGCCACTGCAAGAACAAGTGCAAAAAAACACGACAAGTGCGACCTTACCCATATATTGCTTCATCCTCAGGGCTGGGTTTAAGAATTGTTCTTGTAACCGCTTTTGGTTGAGACACTATATGTAAAAAAAACCCCAAGAGAAGTTACAGAGTTATTAAAAAAGTTACATCTGGCAGCAATCTTTAGCTATCAGCAACCTGATATGTCAGGTATCTCTTTTGACTGTAGTTGCTTTCCCTTTTTAAAATAAAAACTGCTCGGAAAAGGACAAAAAAGTCAAGAGAGGGATACACAATTCTTTCAGGCAAGCCAGATGAGACTTCAGGTACAGCTTCATTTGGTTGCTTAGAGCAATAGGCTACAGTAGATGCTATAGCAGGGCACCTGCTGCTTTCTGAGGTGGTAACTCTAACAAGCAACTGCCTTCAAACAGTCTCAACTGTTTCTTTTCGCCCTGCACAACAAAGCAAAGACAGATCTCTTCTCTGTACATCATGATGTGGTTGACATGCAAGAGTAACTAGGTATGTCAACATGACTGGGGGAGTAGGCATGTCGTGGCCAGGGAAAAGCAATGCAACCAAAACCACCAAACTCTGACCTGCTGGGTCATCTTGGTACTTCAGTTCTTTACTTGTGTCTACAACTGTAACAGCAGGAGTAGCAACATCACCAGTTGATTTGAATGGTGTAGGCATTGCTCCCATCTTGAACATCCTACTGGGTGGATCATCTTTTGCACTAAAAGAAACAAAGCAAAGAAATTTCAGTGAAATCAGAATGCTATGTATTTTAAGAATGTATTTGACAAGCATTAGAAAAATTAAATAGGAAAGAACACTTCTTACTTTGGTTTCTCTTTCAGTTTTTCATTGGATGAATGTGAATCTAGATCGGAATGATGCAATCTGTCATCTTGTGGAGAGAATGATCTGTTTGACTCTATTTCAGAAATGTCTGCAAAGAGAGCAGCAAATCAAGAAATGTAAGATTTGTTTGACTTACCTGCAGGTCTGATCAACACTTTTATTTACAAAGCTTTCCCATATATGATATATTGAACTTTTAAGCCTGCTCCTGTTGGATTTGACCAGGGTTCAAAAAGTGCTGTATGCCTTTTATTGCTTCTACCCACAGCACACCCTCACAGATATTTCAGGAATGCCTTACACAACCTTTAGGAAATACACTCGCATCACACAAACACAAGGACTTTGAGCATACCACAGACTCATTGGTGTCAGCAATCTTTTATTTGAGGTCTCATGGAGGTTCCTAAACAGAAGACTATATTCACATTAGCAGTCCTCACATCATAGCTTTCCAGTGACAAAAGAAACACAAGTAACCCTTAAGCTTGAAGCCTATCTCAGCCTTCTCATTAAAACCCACAAAAAGCTGCTTTCAGTATTCTGACACCACAAAAGCAAGTATGTTGTGCTAAAAAACTCAACATCCTGCTTCCCCAAACATCCTGAGCCCTTCCCAAAGCAAGATTACTTTAACAGGCAGAAAGATTGTATACTGTGAGAGCTACAGGAGGCGAGAGATTATTTGTAGAGGATACTGGAAATAGAGACCAGTTGTCCAGAGTGACATAATTCCTCTTGCTCTGATGTTTTGTCCCTCCTGTTTAATGCTATCATGAATGTTAAGGCCTTCAGGAGAGACAAGTCCAATCCACTTGTTTCTAAAACTGAAGTTTTTTAGTAAAGCAACTGATGTGCTGCTTCTGAGAAGATTGATTTTGCCAGATCAGCATTGTTTCTTCTGTCTCTGCTCCTGCTCAAAATGCAATTATATGATTACTGTAAAATTCTTCTTTCTCCTAAAGACAGTGGATTTCTTCATGCTTACTGGCTATTACTTAGGCTTGTACATGGCTTGATTGGTTTTTTTCTTTAAAAAGAATCTAGGACCACTCTAAGACAGCACAACTTCTGCTCATGCACAGAGTCCAGAACATATTATTCACAAAATCTCACCATCCATTTCTGAGTCACTGTCATTCAATGAAGGGATGTTGAGCAGTGTCTGCTTTCTATCCCTGAGGACAACCAGCTGGAGCTTTCCCCGCGACTTCTCAATCAGTTTTCGGGCATCAGCTAAAGACATGTTCTCTGTCACTGTACCATTGATCTGCACATGAAAAGGCAACAGTAACAAACACTGCAAGTAAACAAGTACATCCATATTGTGCTCAAATTTAACAGTGAACTTGACTATAAGATAGTGATTACTCTGCAATAAGTCCTGACAAGTGCCTGCTAAACTGTGAGCCAAAAAACCAGCACAGACCTTGAGAATGATATCTCCTTCATGAAGGTTGCCATCTTTGGTTGCTAAGCCAGTACGGGTCATTTCTTTTATGAAGATCTGACTTCCAAGACGGAGACCATACTCTGGAATCACAGAAATAATCCACTGTATCTTAAAACATGAATGAAACGCTTTAAAAAAACAAACCAAAACAAAATACACAACACAGCACACTCCATTACACCAGGAGAAAACAAAAAGGAAAAAAGACCCTGTAGATCTGGTACACCAAATCAACCCTAGCTAACTCTCCCATTTCTGTCCTGTCACCACAGTTAAGAACAAACAGGAGTCCAAAAAGAATCACAGATGGATGGTTAGTCTGGCACCTTCAAGAGCAAAACAATGCCTTTGTTCTGGAGGTGCTTATTAACCTGCTGGACTAGAGTCTCTCTGCATATCATACTCTGCATGGTAGTAAAGGGTGAAAATTCACTAAGAGCTGGGTTTTTTAGCAGATGCTGCATGCTGACCCTTGTTCTATCTGCACTCCAGAGTGTCAGTTGTTTCAGGCAAAGGTTCCTCCCCAAAACCTCCTTTTTTATCCTCCAAGTTACTTGGATCAGTATATATACTACTTAAAATAAAAGGCAAATCTTAAAATAAGCACATCTCGGAACAACGGGAAAGGAAAGAAACAGTTATCTGCTTTGAAAAATCATCACATTTGAGCAAGTCTGCAGAGCAGCTGTATGAATGGCAGAAATTATCATGGAAATACTAGCTACATACAAAACTTAACAAAGGCATCTTACTTCTATACCTAGCTCCATTATCTCTACAAGTGGAAACATTATATGCAGAGGAAGGAAACAAAAGGCTCCTTGACAGAGTCAATGAGAAAGGAGGTTAGCTCCTGCATACAAAGCTTAGATGAGCAGACCAATTCTTACAAATCACAAGTGGGCAGAATAGAGAAGAGAAAAAAAAAACCAAAACAACAAAACACTGACCACAAAAAGCCTCCCATAAACAAACCATTCATATTCCCAAAAAAATCCAAACAGGAAAGAATACACAATCTAATCTCAGATACGCTTTCCAGCACAAGACTTTTTATTTCACAGCACGACAGACGAGGCTTTTGGCTTTCATTTACACACTCCAACAGTCACGCTGTGTCAGTTGTGGCTATTTCAATATTTTTTAACTACATTATGAAGTATTCATAACAAAACAATCCTTGAAACTAATTTAGTTATACCAAAGGAAAGAAGTCAGTGCACTATTAAAGGCAGAGTCTACTCTTCATCTTTTGTAGCTGAGCCTTTTGTAGATGTGCCAAGTGTAATCTGAATCACAATCATATCTGTGTTTCCCACCAGAACTAAGAGAACAGGACAGAGCAAATGGAAAACCGAAGGACACTGTGGCTTGAAAAGATGTAAACAATGTGGGTGAACGGTTCTTTTTTCAAGGTAAAATTCAAAGTGCTGAGGATAAAAAAACATTCCAAACAAGCCAGGAGAAGAAAAGAAAAACTTCAGCCATCACAGCTAGAAAACTCAACATTTAACTTGTGAAAGTAGAGAATATTCATCTTCTCTCTCTCCCCAACCAGAGTAATATGCTGTATAAAAAGTCAGTTCCTCTCCCTCTCTACTATACCTACCTTCATTATGTCTGCCTTTTGTTAAGAGAACACTGATGGGTCCGTTCTGATCCTGTGGACCTAGGTACTCGCGTGGATGGTGGATTTCAGGCGAAGGACTACGGGAGTGAAGCCTGTCCCGACTTCGACTCCTCACTTCCTTCCCGTATCTAGGATCAAGTTGAGATCCATGACTGTAGTTGGGTGAGCTGTAGTCTTCTCTGTAGTCCCGTTCATAGCTGTCATCCCTGTCAATGCTCCTTCCCCTGCTCCGATCTCTTCTATAGTCTCGATCCAAGCTTCCGTCGATGCTCCTACCACGGCTTCGATCACGGCTGTACCCATATTCCCTGCCACGATCTCTGCTTCGGTTACGCCCTCTGTCGTCTTCATCTCTATAGCTCTGATCCAGGCTGTTTCCCCAGCTTTGGCTGCGCCCTCCATTACCACTGCGCCAGCTTCTTTCACTATAGCCACTTCGAGCACTTTTACCATCAAATTCTGTCTGGTCATCCATCATGTCTAAAGCTCTGTCCTCATAGTCAAGAGAGGGGCTTCTCTTCAATGCAGCAGCCTGCACTTTCCTTGGTCTTTTCACTACCTGTTCAGCACAATATGAAACAAACAAACAAAAACCCTCCAATGGTCAGAATGTGAAATGAATGGAATGCTCTTTGCTTTTCAAACAGAGGTCAGGAAAATACCACGGTTTAACCCCAGCCAGCAACTAAGCCCCATGCAGCCACTCACTCACTCCTCTCCTTCCCAGCAGGACAGTGAGGAGAACCAGAAAAAAACCCGAACCTCACAGAGTTGAGGTAAGAATGGTGCAATAACTAACATAAAACATAATAATGACAACAAAATAATGGTAACTGTAATGAAAAGCAATTTAACAAAAAGAGAGGGCAATAAAACCCTCAAGATAGGGCAAGTGCTGCCCAATGCAGTTGCCTACCACCCACTAACCAAAGCCCCAGCAGCAATCCTCCCTCCCCACCAACTCCCCCAGTTTATAAACTGGGCATGACATCCTATGGAATATGGAGTAGCCCTTTGGCTAGTTTGGGTCACCTGTCCTGGCCATGTTTCCTCCCAGCTCCTTGTGCATTTCCTCACTGGCAGAGTAGAGGAAACTGAAATGCTCTTGGCTAAGAACAAGCGCTACTCAGCAAGAACTAAAACATCAGTTTATTATCAACGTTATTCTGGCACTAAATGCAAAACAGCATCGTACCTAGTATTAGGCAGAAAATTAGCTGTAACCCATCTAAAACCAGGACACAAAAAAAACCCAACCCAAAAAACCAAAGTTCGGCAAAGATCAGCAACCACATTCTTCCACCTCCCCAAGAGTGTGAGCAATTAATATTTATTTTCTTCTTCTAGATGACTTCCAAAAATAGATGACAAGTGCCCAAAAGACAGAATGCTGTAGATGCCTCGGCTGAAGATGGACAGCAAATTCTTAGACAAGGACTGTGTTTGCAGGACACCATTTGCCCCATATACTTTTGTTTTTTCTAACTACCACTTATTAGATTGAGGACATACAATTTATTCCCAGCTTTTCAACAGGACAACTTTGTGACACTGTTGATTAATTTCTATTTGTTTTACCTGAAACCTGCTTTGTTTTACTTACTTTGCTTATTTTATTGGGTAAACATGTGCTTTTCTTTATGTATTTATAGCACATTTCATACAAGAAAGCCAAAATCCTGACTGGTTACACAGGTACATAACACTTAGAGAGAAGATGTTTGTAATCTACTTACAATGGTGGCCACTTTTCCACTTTTCCTAAGCTGCTGGACTGCAAAAGAATGTGGAACATTTTCCATCGGGGTGCCATTAACTATGATCACACGGTCATTTTCTCTGGAAGAGGAGGACACAAGAAAAAAAAAAAAAGGAAAAAAAAAAAGAATTTAAGAAGAGTCTTCATGAAAACACCAGAACTGTTTTGTTTTGTTTTACTTTTAATAGGAAGTTTTGTATAAAAATTGTGTTTGTTATACAAACGCTGACAACTAAAAGCTTTCAGTATGTTTTGAGACCAGACTTTGAGCAGCAGTATGTATCTTTGTACACATCCTAGGTCCAGTTTAAGTATCTTGCCATAAGGTCAAAGAAGATTTTGATTTTTTAAAGAATATTTGTGAATTTCAGTAAAGAATATTCATGATCGGAGTATTTAAAACTTTCACTCTTCTTTTAGTTCTTTCAGAACTTTTAGTGTTTCACACCTAGTGCTAGATTTGTTTTTCACACCAATAACAATAAGAAGAATTTCAAGAAAGTTTCAAACTGCTGAAGCCATAAAAATGTTCAGGCAAATCTTCACTCTTTTCTGGATGATTTGTATTCAGATCCCATCTACTCTGAAAAAAGATAACGGGGGGAGGAGTAATACACAAAAAGTCCTCTCTGTCCTAAAAGATTATTACTAACCTGTCTATTTGGATTCTTGAATGGTCAAATAGATCACGAAGACTTAACTTGGATCCCCTCCAGAAGACAGCCCCATGACACATGATTAATTAAAAACAGTATCTTCCAGAAAGGCATTTCAGCACAAAAAGTGCATGAAATGACAGAAAAAAAACCCCACCTACTGCTTCTCATACTGCTTTATCCTGGTGATTGCTCAGTTACTAACCTTACAGTCAGAGCATAAGCTCAAGCAGTTACTAGTTACTGTGCCATTTTCTGCTAGATAACTGAAAACTTTAGAACCCATTATTTTCTTTTCACTGTAATCAAGTCACACCACAATCTTCTTTTAAAATAAGATTACATACTTTAAGCTTCTGTTTGTAAGGCACTTTCTCTAAATCCTGAATGATTTTTGTGCCTTTTTTCATACCCTTCCAAATCATTTTACTGAATGAGTATGCCAGAATAATATGCTATATTCCAGTATTTGCTTAATCCGGGCTTTATGTGAGAGTTAAAATAGCTCTCTTCACAGTCCACACATCCACAGACAGTATCAAACAAAGCTGTAAGACTACCAGAAGGGCTCCCATCTATTTATGCTCACTCTACATTAAAAAGGATTTCAATGCTGTAATCTCCCACACTCTGAGGCTTGTACTCCTTGATTTGTTGGAGGTAAGGCATTGCATTCAGTTTTCCTCAGAACGTGTTTTGCCTAAATGTGCCCAAATTGCTTGATACTGCCTTATCATCATCAGCATACCTAGCATCCTACATAATTTGCAGACATGCTCACAGGCAAATCACAGGCAGCTATGGATGATAGTGCTGTTGTGCAAGGATCACTGCTATAAAACTAAGTTGCTGTATATTTATGTTGATAATAGCTTATCTACTTCACTATAATCCTTTCAGACAGTCCTCCCAATAACCTCTTCCAAGTCAGACTTTCCATTACTGCACCAAAACCTAATGTTTGGCAAAATGGCCAGAATTTACAGAATTACTATTACCTCACAACTTCAACATCCTTCCAAAATGTCTGGTCTTCATCAGGCATTACATGTCAAAGGATGAAAAACTGATCAGCAGTGGGCTAGAGACTGTTTAGCTCAGTCTACAAATGTAAAATTACTTGTTTGTGCTACACGTGACCTCACCAAGGATGATGCTACCTGGAGAATTACAGAAACACTTAATTTCCTTTTTTTTTTTTTTTTCAAATATAAAATAAGTATTTAGCAAACACTTCTGTTTGCCTGCTCCTGAGCTGACTGAAGCCATTCTCTTGAAAACTAATTACTGATTACAAAATGTCTTTCCTGGAAGAAGAACAGGGAAAATGTTTTAAGATACTAAGTATTTCATACAATTGCAGAATCATAGAATGGTAGGGGTTGGAAGGGACCTTTAGAGATCATCTAGTCCAATCCCCCTGCAGAAGCAGGTCCACCTCAATCAGGTCACACAAGAATACATCTCAGCCAGACTCGAAGACCTCCAAGGAAGGAGACTCCACACCCTCCCTGGGCAGCCTGTGCCAGTGCTCTGTCACCTGAACAGTGAAGTAGTTTTTTCTCATGTTTAAATGGAAATTTTTGTGTTCCAGCTTCTTTCCATTACTTCTCGTCCTGTCACTGGATACAACAGAAAAAAGTGATGCCCCAATCTCCTGACATCCACCATTTAGCTCTTTATAAATATTAATGAGATCTCCCCTCAGTCTCCTAGACTAAACAGCCCCAGTTCCCGCAGCCTTTCCTCATAAGGAAGATGCTCCAGTCCCCTCATCATCTTGG